>JAVSBS010005435.1:0-33021 GCA_033124195.1 Coracias cyanogaster
TGCTGCAGAATTGTATTTATTACTCAGAACAAAAAAAAAAAAAACAAAAAAAAAACCAGTAAAACATCTTATTGAGTAGGCTATTATATGGTATTACAAAAATATGCCTTCCAGTGGAATCCTTTGGCCTGCATATGTACAACACTATAAATCTTGCTAAATATTTGTTTCAGAAATTATCCAGAAGGATGAACAGATTGATTTTCCAGACCTAAATCATTTCAACACCAAATAGTACTCTGGAGAAAACTGTGTTTCTCTTCTTGTTTGCAGATACATTAAGATCACACACTGAGCTGCAGCATTTCAGCTTTCTGGTTCTTTTGCTGGTTTGATAGGGACAAGATGGAAAAGACACAGCTTTGAAAGACTACCCAAATAAAAGCAAATTTAGGGAACTAATTAATCCATTTCCTTAATTTTCTGAACTTAGTGACAGACTTTCTAACTTATGGGTTTGCATGAATTTGAAAATCTGAAGAAGGACAAAACCGAAGGGAATCTAGGAGTTTTTCATGAAATAAAATAAAATAGCTTGCAAAGGTTTTGGGTTTTCTACAAAATAAAATATTTTCCTACATTTTTGCAAAAAGTCAGCAAACCCTTTATTTTTCTCATAAACTTGTCAAGCTGTCAGGTCACCATTTTGCAAAGGAAAATTTTTCAGCTATACAAGTTTTGACTTGTAAATTGTTTACTATTTAATACCTCTACTTAATCATGTTCTGATTAATTTCCCAAAAGCATTTTCTGTTCTGGACTCACAGTTTCAATAGTTTCTATAGCTGTGATTTTTAAAATGCTATCATATGTATTACTTCAACTGAAAATAATATTTTTTCCAAATGCACTGGAAGGATATCCCATGTGGCATACCTTCCTATTAAAGACAACACATACTTGCAACTTAGGCACTTAATACTGTGCCTTTAATTCACTGGTAAAAGCCTGGTGCCATACTTTTCCCATTTGTACTACAGGCTCCCGCCCAAAGCGGCATGCTTGCCAAAGACGATACAGACCTTTAACAGTAGAAAGAAAAAAACCTACATTACATCAGAGCTCATTAAAAACTCAAAAGGAGTGGTTTTTCTCACTTCTGTCATTCATAATATGCATCAAATACATTTATATATGTGTGCACTCATCAGTAACACTTTACAACTGTAGTTTTACCAGGCTTCTAAGTCCTAGAAGTACTGATTCAGTTTAGGCTGGTTTTATGTAGGTTGATCAACTTTAACAAATTTATTTTTTAAGTATGGGAGCCTGATTCTACTCCATCTCTGGCAAAGATGAGGAGTTATATCTCCAGCATTGTCAAGCATTGTACAGCTGTTACGAGCCCAGACTTAGACCTGTTATCACATTTACTATATTGAATTCTCCTGAAAAGCTAAATTAAAAGTTAGAGTTCAATATACATTTTCTAGAGATTTATTTACATCCCTTTAATGCAGGCATCCATCTAGAATGCTATGTAAAGGACAGAAAGGCCTGTTTATATATGTTAACATTTAGTACAATGGAAGTTTAGTGTGAAAAATCTTTGCGGAAGAAAAAGAAACATCAGTTCAGCTGGCAAGCCACTTCTTTGTCTTCAAAAGGTTTTGGGGTTTGGTTGTTTTGTTTTCTGACAGGATCAGGTTAAGAGAATAACAGTAATAAATGCCTCAAGAGAAATATCTTTGCAAGTGCAGTATAGAAATGTGGAATCTATAGAAAAGGAGGAAGAAATTTCCAGAGTCACATCCTCTATCATTTACACTCTAAGCCTCTTTAGATGGCAAATAAACAAATAAGCCACTTGCATTTGGTGCCTACTTCTGAAAAAGAACTGTATCATTTAGAAAGACCCTAAAAGCCATGTGGAAAGGTAGAGTTTATGCATCTTAAAAAAAAAATAAATAAAAAGCTCAACACCTATTTGTCAAAACTCTCATTTCCTATTAAGTAAATGAAATTGAATTGTTGGTGTTACAGTGGTTTAGTGGGTTTCTCCTCTTCTAAATGAACACAACCTGCTGGATCCAGCAAATTCATTAAAATCGTGCTTTTACAGGGTAGAGGGCTTTAGGAGCTGCACAAACCCATCAGACTTTATGAGTTTTCAAACCAGTTTCATTCACAGGGTGCGAGTGAATATCTCCCAGTTCCCAGAGAGCCTCCCTTCACAAATAAAAAGAACAGAGATAGTTGAGAGACATGCAAGGTAAGCGTAAAATATAATTAAAACATACTTGCATTCTCAGTCTATTGCAGTTGTTAATCTTGCTGATTAGCAGTTCTTCCATCTCTGAATCCTCACAGAAATCTACTCAGAGGGAGTCTAAGCCTAAAATCACTTAAGGATGATTTCAAGGATGTCAATAAGCAAATATTCAGATGTAATTCCACATAGGCTGAAGACCAACACAACTACAGTATGAAGTGATAAAACACTTATCTACTTCAAACCTATTAAATTAATGGGATCATTTACATGTATGTTAAGTGCATACTATACACACTCACTAGATCAACACTGACATTCTTTTTATGTGCAGAAGTTTCAAAACCCAAGACAAACAAAGTAGGCTGCTCAGCACAGGTTTCCTGCACTTGATATCTGCAAGATACACTTTGTGGCCAGAAAGTGAAAATAAAAACCAGGTAAATTCTGTGTTACTGCACTAATATCTGACAGTTGACCATAATTT
Organism: Coracias cyanogaster; assembly: GCA_033124195.1. Taxonomy (NCBI): domain Eukaryota; kingdom Metazoa; phylum Chordata; class Aves; order Coraciiformes; family Coraciidae; genus Coracias; species Coracias cyanogaster. Next base: position 2,700 of record JAVSBS010005435.1, read on the forward strand.
TCCACTTACATGCCAGTTCACATAAGTGTTAAATATCAGTCCTGCTAGTGTTTTAGGAACTTTACTCATAACGATTACAGATGGTACTAAAACCAAGACTATTGTTTGGTTCTTTACACTCCTTTTCTTGTACATGTGGGTTGTACATCTGTAGGAAAAGCATGCCAAAGTGAAAAACTCTTGGCCAAAAAAATGTAGAAAACAGGTGCTTGAATATTCAAATAAAGACGGGATGACTGTGCAGTACAAGATGCTCCTGAATTCTCACGTTCCCCTCCCTCATTTCTGTCTGACATGTCTATAACATAAAAGTTTGTTGCCCTACATCAAGTCTTTCTATTTGTGGCAGCTCTCCAGCCAGTGTCAGGAAAGCTATTGGTGAATCGCTGCCCAAAACGCCCATACGATATGATGGTGGCCTTGACAGCTGTTAACTGCTTTCACATGCTTCCCCCATCACCCCAATATGAAGTGTCCTAAGCTCTTTCATTTCTCTTTATGGAGACCTGGAACAAGTTGTTCCCTTCTCCTCAGGATAAGTCTCCCCCAACCTTTGCAGTAATGCATATGATCTAGGAAAAGTGCCACAGCTCCTGCTAAGCATTGTGAAGGGATGGACCAATGAGAAAGTTTCCCCCTCCATATCCTTATTTGTTATTTCAAATATTCAATTGCCAAATTCTAAAGCTGTTTATATGCTTCTTTATGTACCAGACTTCAAGGGCAATCACAGTACACGTCTAGAAAATGCAGTTATATGGGAAATCTCATATGTGGGAATTTGGCTGGTAGCTGGGATTACATACTGTTTTGACATGTTCTGTTTGGGGGAACTAGACTCACTCTGAAGAGTTTTGTGCTAGTTCAGCCTCCCCAGATGTCATGTCCCACCACACTTTGCTATCCAAGGCTGCCACTTGCACTTTTCATGCAGCAATCTTCTGTTCACACAGGGATTTTTTTCCCCTGATCCACTCCCAGCCGGGAGACTGGGACACCTCTCCAATGGCTTTGCCATCCTCGTTTTCCTGGGATGGGGGCAGCTCAGGCACACACTGAAGGATCTCTGTGTGGTTTCAAGGAATTTCATCCCATGTTTTCTTTCAAAGTCTCATTTCAAACTGTAAGAATGTTTAAGATTTCAGAAATATTTTAGTGGTTACTAAAATCAAAACCTAAAAGATAAGAGAAAGCAGATAGCCACCAATTGAGTTAAATGCCAAACACACAGAAAAGGTCCACCCAGGAATTTCTGGGTACGTGGATTTATGCCTTCATACACACCTACCAAGGAATGTTTTGCATTCCCAGTTTCTGAAAACCATGCCCAGCTATTTGTTTGCACATATATGGTCATGGATCTCCTCACAGCATAAACATTTGTATTTGCAAGATGGCCCTTGGACAGTAAAAATTTTTACAATTCTTGTCTTCTCTGTCCTAAGCTATTTGAGTTTTAAGAGTTCATGACTCTAATTTCATAATTTTTAATTCCTGTATGAATGATTTTACCGTTGTAGCAAATGTTTCCAATATTTTTTCAAACACAAAACCACTAAGCAATCTTTGTATTTACAGTGCTTTTCTTTAATACATAAATCAAAAGACAATAACAAGCCTAATGTCAAAGAAAATTTTTGACACTTCATACATTAAATAAAAGCAGCTGATAAACAGTTTAGATGAAATTATAGCTTGAAATGTAGTTCCCGAGAGGACTGTGGTTCATAAATTGTTTTTATACTGCCTCTGTCATTGTTGATTTGAGATTTGCACAAGACACCCACAGTCATTACCAGTGCTACCATTACTTAACCTGCTTTTGCTCTGACTGATATTTAGACACATGGAGACTACCAACCATCTATTTCTGTGAAAAATGTGTTGTTTGGTTGTCATCACATGTGTAGCATGTTGCCTTCTATTTGAAAGCTTGACACATAATAAAAAAATTGGAAGAAAATCAGCCTTTAGGTTTTGACCATGCCTGAATCCCAGAAGCTTCTGTAGTGTTCAAGGGGAGGGCGTTTTCAAATTGGTACAAAAGACATTTAGTATTTGATTGGTAATTGACCTAATCTTACTGACTCACGAAGGTGAAACATTACAAGCTCATCTGTTCTTTATTGCATCATAGCTTTCAAATCTCTTTGAAAGACATACTTTCTTTTACTTTTCACACTTAATCTTTTACTATAGCTAAATGTGACACATAAATCACTGCTTCAAAGATTCCGCTCTGTTTATTGCCAGAATATTTATATTTACTTGGAAATTAGTATGCCAGTGTTCATCTTAATTATGGGAATTGGGGAATAGTTTATGCAGTACTAACCATTATGAACTACAGCAAGGTTAAGAACAAGAACTTCATTTCTTATTCGGTTCTGGCAGAAGAAAGTGTTTTTCAAAATACTTGAGATTATGTAATATTGCACCTTTCACTTTAAAGTCTTGGTCCTTCAAAATTGCATTCTCCATGAAAACATTTTCCTCTCATAGGAACAGAATGGTTTCTTAAGCTGTTCTCCATTATTTCACCAATGAATACCTCAAAATAGAGTTAAAAGAGAGCTAAGGGTTAATTCAAGCATTCCCCATAGAAATGTTCTAATAACAATGAATTATAAATAAAACATCCATGGACAAATCTAAAAAAAATGATAAATTTATTAAGTGTACCACTTGGGTTCTTTATAGGTCAAGGTACCCTCTCTCTACAAAGCAAAGGTGGTAAGCTTCTCAAAATGCCCTTAATCATTATGCTAACTATGTGACAGCACATTTGCTGAAAGCTATACAAATGGAGCATTGTACCTGAATAGCAACTATATGCTTTCAGCACAAACAAAACTAATAGATTTTAAGAGAGACTTTATGCCTTCAGCAGCAACTAGTCTTTAAAGTGTATACATCCCTAGCACAAACCCTCATGATGAAGTATGTGCAAGCCAAACTCTTAAAAAGAGCATATATGAAAGAGAGTCTACATAGCCCAGCATATTTTGTATTCACTGTGCTTTCAGTTCACTCTCCTAACACCTCTCTGCAGAGATTTCACAGCAATACACATTCATTTGGAGAAACTAGTGGGTCTATCCAAAATAAACCATAAATATATTCCCACTTCTCTGGCATGACATCTGTTGCCATTGTTTTGTAGGGAATGGTATTGCTAGCTGATAGCACCATTTTTTTTTCCTTCCAACAGTTTGTACTAGTAGGTGCCACTGACACTGCAGAAAAACTGTAGAAGCTGGCCAGCAGCTAGCAGGCTAAATTTGTAAAGTGAGTCTTGGGCACGGTGTGCATACTATGCTGTGGAGCCAAACTGAGAAGTGCAAACACCTATTGCGCTCACACAAATAATGAAATTGTGTGAGGGAGATTCACACCAATAAATTGGGTACATAAGCATAACACATGCAATTATCTTAGAAAAAATTAACCAGAAATAGAAAACACCTAACCTGTACTGGAAAGGCTGCTGCTTTACTTCCAATGCTGTTAAAGCACATAATTCACTCCCCTGAAACCACAGGCTTTTTCTTATTTTCTTTCTTTTACTTTCCTTTTTTTTTTTTTTTGAGAGGGTGGGTGTAAAACTAATCATCTGGTGAAGGGTTTATCCTTTTATGGTATTAGAAGTTGAGCTCACCTTTGGACTGTGTCCAAAGAAAAAAATCTCCAGAGAAGAAACATATTCCTGGAGGGCCATTAAACTTGCACTAGGCATCAGCATTGATAGCATGTTGATCTAGCTTCTGTCCTCTCTACTACCCTCATTAAAGTGACTAACAACCTTTCCTTCATCAATTCACACTTTTTACTGAAACCCTTGCTACCTTCAGCATATGGGATCAAACTCTTCTTGTTAAACTTTTGCGCTTCTCAAAGCCTCCTTTGCTTTTCTCCCACATGGCCAAGTAACTCTTCTCCTTCCTTCCTCCTCTTTTCTCTCTTCCTGCAAAAAGAGAAATCCGCTGAGATTCAGAGCATATCCAAACCAATATTGTCTTCAGTGCTCAGGACAGGAATCAGGAGAATTTTAGCTGCCTCAAATCTAAGCCAGAGATTCAGAAATCCTGCTCTTGAGCACAGCTTAACTCTGGATGCTCCTAAATTCAGCCAGCCCTAAGTCTCCTGTGGACCAGAGTTTCTCCTCAGGTGTGTGTTTCCTACTTGAATGCACCCTAACTTAAGCTAATAGAGTCTATTTGTCATCTACCTGCCCTTCTGGACAAAGCAAGCAGTGAGGGCTACTTGAGAACCAGGCATCAGCCTTTCCCCACTCAATAAGCCATCAGCACGTGTACAGAAGGGTAAGACATATCTGAATGAGACTAATAGCTCTCAGCAACTCTGCTCCTTCCCTGTCTTGCCCTGAACTTTCAGGTTTGGTAACGCTTCCGGGACTGTGCTATTCTCCCCTGACCCCTGCATGCTTGCAGTACTGACAAGGTCAACTCCCAGTCTGACAAAGACATTAAGATATCCTGGAGGGAGCAGAGATGAGTCTGCATACATCCAAAAAGCATGAAGTTGGCCAGGCTGCTGGAGAGGCAATAGGAACTGATCGTTGACAGGACTGGTACATGGCAACAAGATTAGCATGGGTGACAGGGGACACACCTGCCTTGCTTCTGGAGATTAAATGTTCACAAAAGTAAACTTGTTTTATCTCTATATTGTCCTCTCTGCTTCATCATTTTTCTTGATTATTGCATTATATTCCTAGTTATTTGTCATCCCTGTTGTTCTTTGTCCTATATGATTTTCTCAGGCAAACCATGGCCCAAAACTCAGGTCCAATCCCTCCATCTTTCCTCATGATTACCTAATGCTTTCTCCAAATATCCTGACCTTATCTCCCTTCACTCTATACAGTCCTTCACACTGAAAATTATCATGGTTACCCTGCCTGGTAATCAGCTTTTCTAATTTTCCAGACAGGGTCATCTGTACGGTATTTTCCAAGTTAGGCTTCTGGCATCAGGCAAAGTATGCAGAGCATAATGCCACACTGGAATGAAGCTGAACCCCTGCATTTGACAGCATCCTGCCGTGGCTTAGAGCACAGTTTCTTGACAACAGAAAAGAAGCCTGCTATCAGCCCACCTCAGCTCTTCACTTAAAAGATTAAGATTCAGTTGTTAAGATTTATTCTTGGTAAAAAAATATTAGCCACAGAAGAAGTATTCTAAATTGTTCTCTTTTTATGTCAGTTAATGATGTAATTTTTTCAAGGACTTATGAGAAATGGATTGCTTATTCTGGAACAGGTATATAAAGTGACTTGCCTGTTTGTGGGACACACAAAAAGAAAAGAGTTTTCACGTAGTCAAAGTACAAATTTGTCTGACCTACATTTGGTGTGTTTCTTGCCTTTTCTTCCTGTGCGAGGCTTAGTGTGGCATTATCTAGTTTTATTTTTAAGATCTTTTGGTTTTGTTTTTAGAAAAGCAACTGAGGAATGTAGACACATTCACAACTAAAACAACCTCTTCTTATTCCTGACTACTTTAACCATGTTCTCTGAGAACAGTCCCTTGAGCCAAGGTTTATAGTCAATCGCCAAAAAAAGTGGGGGGTCCATTACCTTCTTCTTTTAATTGTAGGGCAGGGGCCTTTAACTTTCCATGAGGCTTTAGGAGGAATTTCTTCTGGGCAGAATTTCCTTGAACCTGGTAATCAAGACCACAGGATATGTGTTAATTGTCTTTGACATGCAGAATTATCTGCATTTACCCAAGCTAATAACATCACCCCAGACACGCTGGTTTTTAAACACATGGTTTAAAATCAACTATAAATTCAATTGCTATTCAAATAACGCAAAGATTGACAAACCCTAGAAAAGCTGAAAGAAATTAAGAAAAGTATGCAAGTTTGTCCTTAATTCACCCTGTTTGAATTCTGTTCCCTACAAGACTAACACAGCTTGGGAAATCACTCCTGTTTATAGTTCCTGTTCTACTAAGGCACAATTGCATTGATTAAACTTCACATTGCAGTCTTAATTTTGAATGTGTTTGCTTCTCTGTGCTAAAGTCAATAATCTTAATGATATGTACTACATTCTCATTTCCCTCAACATGTTTTTTTCTCAGTGTTTAGCTGTATAAAATGTTAGAAAGAAAAAAAAAAAGAAAGGAAGCACCTTGTGGAAAATCAAGGCTAGAAATTACTGGGTATAGTGCTTCTGAATCAAAGCATCTGTAAGCATTTTTAGAGCTTTAATAATTTTTTAAGTGTTTGTATGTCTTCTACTTTGAAAGAATATCATAGCTGGTAAATGTTAACTAGATATGAGTAAACAATAGGTAAAACAATTTTACACAGTTCCATTTAATTTTCTCATTACAATTTATCCTCAGAACAAGATGAGATTGACAAACAATATTCATTGCTCATTTTCATTACCTATTACTTAGCAGGTTTTCCACATGTAGTATTTAAAAGACAAAGCTCTAAGCTACTGTGGTTGGACATCAATCATATATTCATGACCAAACTGTATCATTTGATATGAATAACATCTTTTCATTTCTAATTTATTCTGTTTGCTAAAGATGCCTATTTGTCTTTGCTCTGTCTCTTCATTCTTACTCAACTCTTAAGTTTTGTCTTATACTATTCTTGTGGTGCACAGGCACAAACATTCCATTTTTTTATACTACAATGAGGCTTCACAGCATTACTATGTCTTATTTATTAAGTAGTAATAATGTGTCCTAATAAGATGATTAAAAAATTCAGAATTAGTTTATTCTGACATAGTTTTGACATTCAGATCCAAAATGTTGTGAATGTTCAATAATTCTCACTTTAAAAGCTGTGTTTCAGCAAATATTCTTTGTTAGAACATCCACTGGGAAACGATAGCTCAATGTGGAGACTGTATAATGGTCTGAGTGTCTCTATAGCCACAGCTTCCACCCGTAGTTAACAGAAGGATAATGAACAGGTTCAATATTTATTCATGTAAATGTCAAAGCCGGTAATAATGAAAAAAAGCATGGCAATAACAGTTACATCTTGCTAATAATTACAATGCTGCACTGCCCTACCCACTGTCTTTTCCCCTGCTTTAAATCGACTGGATGGAGGACAGTACACCTTGCTGTTACTCTGTGCCTACCACACAATTATTTTACTATGAATGGTGGCAGCTGAAATCCTAATGAATGGATATCAAATGCATATTGAAGATGACAGTATGAAGATGACAGAACAGTGTGAAGCTGAAGATAACAGGATAGTGAATTCAAGAAAAAAGAAAGGTTTGGAAATGAGATAATATTTCAGAGATTACTTTTTTAATCACCAAATGTTGTTTATTACCAAAAATAAATTGATTGTAAGGTAAGAATGTGAGTGGTTTTAGGCAAAAAAAAATGGAGTGTAAATAGGAATGGATGTAAATGCCTCCTAGACTACATCAGACTCTGCTGAGGTCCTGCCCTTGGGATAATCAGCCTCACCAGGAGCTAACTTGTCTGGACACCCCTAAGCCCTGGTAAGGATTAATGCCTTGTCCTTCCATATAAGCTTTCCCACTGTAACTGAGCTCTGTGCTCCAATCCTTCCTCATTCATATCAAAAGTAGACAGACTACCCTGACACGCCTGCCACAGCTGTTAGTAGAACTGGCTGGGAAAGGTGGTGACAGTACCCACCTGAGAACAGAAGGGGTAAGGGGGATGAGAATGGACTAACACCCTTTGCCCTCCGTCTCCTTCGCTCCTTTTTTTTCTTCCTCTTTCACGATGGAGTTGCTTGACCTGACAGGTCCTCACTTCACTACCTTCAGATGTCTCTAAACTTTCCTTTGAAGCTGTGAAAATCATGCCATGAATCACAGCAGCAATGAGACACAAGCGCAGACAGACAGAACAAGAAGTCAGGCTGGCAGTCCTGTGCAACAAAAGGCTCTCCCAGGTCAAAGAGGTGGGCATGCTTTTCAGCAGGTAAAACTAATGGATTAAACCTTCAATTAAAAGCAGAACTCACCCTCTGGATCACAGTACTTAGAGTAGTAATCATCTCTCACAGTCCCAGCCCCTCTGCCTTCAAGACCTAACCTTTGGTGCCTAAAGTGATCCCAGCAGAAGGTGATACTGTCTTCACCTCCTGCCAGAAGCCCGGACATTATTGCTTTTGTTTGGTTAACTTCCTATTCAGCCATAATCCTGGGGTTTTACCCTTCTGTAAATTTGGTAGATGCAAATAAGAAGTTATTTTTAAAATGGTCCCAGATCCATCTACATCTTGCGTCTTTTGTTATTTCAGCACACAGCCTTGAAAGGTATGGGTAAGGGGGCTCTACCTGTTTATTTTTATGTGCAGTAGTGCATGACTTTGCACTGTGATGACCGTAGTTATAAATTGAGGAATTAAAGTCTTGAAGACAGTAGAAGTGTTTTAGAGGCATAGTAAGTGGTGCCAGGGGACATTTTCAGAAAAGACTTCTACAAGTGAAGTTGGGAGAAAACACTTCAAACTGTAATTTCCACTATCAATTAGTTCTCTTCATTTGTATCATCAAAGTTCAAAGATAAAGCAATTGGAATAAAAACAAGCAATGTTTACATTTTACCAGTGCTTTATATTCAATTAAGTATCTTTGCTGCTATTTACATTGTTGAATGGCACTACATTTACACCATGCAATTTTGTGTTATTTCTATGTAAATATTTCTTTAAAGCTAGATGTAAGTTCAAATTAGTTGTGAAAGAAACACTAAAATAAAATAAACTTCCATTTGTGGGTGATCACAAATTACCCTGAAACCAAAGAACAAGCTTGTTAAAATACAAAGTGAAAAGCAAACAATATTAAACCAAGCTGAACAAATGAGAAAAAATAACACACAAGGATGCCTTTAAATAGGTTTACCCTATTGCAATAGATCCTGAGGATTACAGGTAAATTAAAATTCAATGGGAGTTTTAATTTAAGCAGCATGAAGTGACACAGTAGTTGAAAATAAAAGCTTGTTGCACATACCTACAAGGTCTGCAATTGCTGTAGTGCAACTGAAAGCAGACTTTACCCCTTCTTCCTTTAATTCTAGTTAAATCATAAATGGTCATTTCATTCTCCCATCCTGTTTCCTACTTGAAATCCACTGCCAAAGCACACACTCCCTCAGAACCATGCCAAATTCTACATCATTTAAAAGTGAACTTTAAGAGAAAGAATTGAAAAGCATGATCTCAAAACAACTAGCTCATAACCTCCCTTCACTCTTGTTTGCCTGACATCATGCTTCTCTCTCAACCGCAATCTTGTACCTAATTCAGACTGAAAAATCCTCAGTGGTAACCATGGTTGTATTCCTTCCTTTTTTTCCATTCCACGGATGATGTTATGTAAAAATAATTAACCAGGTCTTTAAAACAGTACATTTCCGAGTTCTGCATAAGTCTTGGGGAACTGTAGGTGTTGAGTAACAAAATCTTCATCAGTTTGAGAATTTTAGGGGGTATGTTTTCAAACCACTTTATCTGGAAGATTTCCTTAATCACATAGTAGATGGATGTTCATTTCCATGTGTCCCTGACATTCATTCTAATAATCATATAATGGTATCCACAGAATAGTTATCAATGCTTTGTTTTTCAAACAGAAATGGAGTTCTGGAGACATCTGTGCACAGACTGATTCTTGTCAATGCCTTCATGAATGATCCCAATGATAAACTGCAGAAAATGCATAAAATTCATATATTAATTTTATACATAAAAGATTACATCAGGCTAACAAGTGCTCCATGTAGGTAGAAGAGAAAGACTGGAATTCAAAATTATCTTGATAGAATGGAGAAGTCATTGGGAAAAAAAATTATTAGACAGTTATTACATTTTCTGGAGTGGAAAGATCTCGGCTTGGAATAATTTTTTTAGGGAAAAATTTACTGGCTATTGTGGACCACAGGCTGAACATAAACTATTAATTTCAAATTACCATTAAAAAAGCAAACAGCTATTAGGAGATATTAACAGACATACAGGCTATAACATAAGTGAGGTAAACCTTCAATTCCACTCAATGCAGGAGAGGTCTAGGTGCTCTACTGTGTCCAGTCTTAGCCATGCAATTTCAAGAAAGATACAGCAAAACTAAAGAGCCAACAAAACACATTAGACATTTAAGAAGTATAATATGAAAAAAATAAAATAAAATAGTTTTCTGGTGTAGGGGAAAGAGTGTTAAAGAGGAACATGCTAATCAAATATGTAGAAGTCAGCTATAAAGAAGAAAAGGGTAAACTACTTTCAATTTTGATGGTAACTAGAAGACACGAGCTTCAGTAGCAGCAGCAGAAGCCTTAGTGAAGATTCAGGAACAATTTTTGTCAGTAAGAAAGAAATACTGAAATCAATCACCTGGAGAAGAAAGGAATCTTCTCTGGAAATCTCTGAAAATACAAAACTCTGCCAGGTATGCTGGTGACAGATGATTACACTTTGCAGCAAAAGGTGAAATATATGCCTCTTCAGACACCATCCAGCCTCTTGTTTTATCTGGCTTCCTTTAGTCTTTACAATGTAAGATGACATATTTTGACAAATTAATATTGACAGCCTTGGAGTCTCATCTTTCTTTCTGAAAACACTTTGACTTTATTTGAAAAGAGAAGAGAAGGACCAATTTGTCATGTCAACAGCCTAGTCAGCATATTTAGACTGAAGAAAAATAAGGTAGTTATTATTTTCTGATTATGCCATCATCCATCTAACACACTTCTTCAAATACCTTTCTGTCCCTTTCTTAGTATGTATTTTGACCAGGCCCTCAGCTCAGACTCAGCCTCTGCTCAGATGAATGTTCTCCAGAAAGTGAAGTCACTTGATTTCATTTTATTAGTAAGATGTTCTCTCCCATAGGTGAGGGGTTAATAACATCCACAAAATTATACCAAAATTTATATAAGGAAGAGTTTCATCCTAGACCTAGAGCTACAGAAAGGAATGACAATGATTAATCTCACCACTCAGCAGCGTCGGCAAAGCTACAAACATATATTGTTTTTACTCCTCTGGAAGTTATTTATTGAGCGAAGGGAGGGCGGATAGCACTTGCTTTGAAGTCAAACATCTTGCTTGGATAAGGAGATATGTTGCATGAAACAAAGGTAATAAAAAGACAAAATGCTTTATTAAATCTTCTTTATCACAATATTGTGTTCCAATAGCATGATCTAATTAAAGATGTATATGAACCTCTTTTCATCTGAGGATTAGTTCAGAGGCCTTCATTTATTCTGAAACAAACACACTGCTGAAAAGTTTCCAAGATTTCCAGTGATATATTCTTTCCATTTTCTCTAATAGGTGTTGATGCTTTAACTACCTCTTCAAGATTTGTTGTGGAGGGGAAAAAAAAGACTGCACTTTTTGAAAGGAAGAGACAAATTATTTATTTATTACCAAAGCAGCAAGAATTGTAGGGGTTAGTCATTTGATATAGCAAAACTTCATAAGTTGTATAGACATACAGTGGATAGTTCTTAAAGTGTATCTCATTGCTTACAAGTAGTTCGCTTCAGCTCTTTCTTTCATATGCCAGAGGTGTAACATCAGATGTTTCAAAGATACCTCGAACCAGACGACTTTAGGAAAATTTGGTTCCTATGCATTTCCCTTAAGATCAGCATGACTTCTGAAGTCATGGAAGGTGGAGGTGTTACTAATTTTCCTTAGGATGGTGCTAGAGGAAAATATTTTGTGGGCTAAAGCTATCACCTTTTTCCTGAACTACTCCACTGATTTTCTCCCAATACTTGCAGTTGGCTTAGTCCTGCAGTAATACTGTTTTACTTCCAAAATCTATTTCAACAAAGTATATTTCCATTTCCTGGTAAATGTGGTGCTGTTGTGTTTGGTATAAAATAAACTAATCTGCTTTCTCATATCTGGTGAAAGTTACCTGTATAAACATTACAAACTTATTTGTTTAGTTATACTATTTTTCAAGTCTCTAATAGTAAGAATTGGATGACAAATAAATCCAGCCATTGCTACCTACATCTCAGTAACTTGTATGCAATTGAACTGTAACGCTTGCATGGGAAGTTTGAGTATGTATTCTGCAGTGACGGGTTTGAAGAAATTTTGTAAAATACTTTACATTGCTCAGAATTTCATTGAACTAGACCTAGAGGAGATTCATCCCTATTTGGAAACAAACATTTAATTGAAGGGATATTTGTCCTTTTTCTTCATTTGTTTGGCACCTAAGTTATTCTTTTCCACACATAGTTTCTTCCTGTTAATCTGTAATTGCTTTTGTTTCGTTTGATGCATTCAACAGTTGTCCCTGTTTATGCGTATGAAGGTTCCTCACTGAGAACATAACTTGAGTGCGGTTTTTATTTCCTTATGCTCACAAGTATATTCCCAATTCCCTTGTAGCCTTTACCAACTGTCATCAATCCTGCCTTAAGTTCTTTAGTCTTCCTTTGTAACCATGAAGTGACTGGAGTAAAAAAAACCTGACATACACAAGTACTTTTGTCCTTATTGACATTATCCAAGACCTCTGCTCCTCCTGTGAAGTCCTCTCAGTGGATTCCTTGTGACTGTACCTTCTACTCCTTCTTACAATCAAACAGAGCTCAGATTTGATAAACTCAGACCCTCATCCAAGACCATCTGTTTTTATCGACCCTTATTAAGCCATTATAACAGAAAATGGGGTTGCATTATTAACTTCTGTAGTCTGGAGGAAGACAAAACCACTTTCTGCTTGAAATGGTATAATATAACCATGTGCTAAGGCAATTGGAGCTATTACAAACAGCTTTTAAATAATGCAAACTAAAGCTTACCTACAGAATGTGTAAAGTAAAATAACTTTGAAGAAAAACAGGTTAAATGGACAGTTGGGATGGGGAGCTGCAACCTTGTATTTCAAAACTGTATTAAAAATTACTTGTGATAAAAATTTAGGCTACATATTAAACTTGTGGGGAAAATGAACTTCAAATAATATCTACATTAGACTAAGAAAGAAAGTAATTCTACAAAAGAAAAATTATGAGTAGCATGGGACTTCTGTAGTACCTAATTTTATATCTGATTTTATATAGTTCTTCTGATAACTGCAAATAAAATAAAGCCAAGCAATATTTAGATTAATACTGCAAGGAATTGGCAGATTTAACGTATTATAGAGCAGAAAGTTACAACAGTAGCAATTTCACGCTGTTAACTCCTAAGCAGGTGAAAATATAATAAGTCACAGTAAGAACTAAGAGATTCTGTTGCAAAAACCAAGTTCATAGCCATCTATGACAAACAGGGAGCTTCAATATCTTTCTTTTAGATACATAATCATATCCTGTATCCACATTTAAGATAAACTTCTATTTTTCTTTTTTTTCCCTGAGCCCATTACCCTATATATGTTCTTGATTTAAACATGTACTCTTGTTCTTAATTAATCTCTCAATGGGTCCTGAAGCATAAACCAAGATCCCTCTCCAACCTTCTACAGGAGGCCTCTTTCAAGTATTACATGTGTAAATTGACTCTTGGTCATTAATACGGACCATGTGGTCAAACACTGAAGGACACTGTACTATATACAGAAATCCTGTCTGTGCCTCTTCTTATCGAGTTGCCATGCTGGCCATGCCATCCAGCTGGCCTGATGAACCATCTAGATTTCAACAGAATTGCCTATCTATTTCTGCAAACATTTTATGGCCTCCTATTATTAAAACACTGTAAACCTCAGTCAGTGAAATGTTAAACAATTACTAACACAGATAAAGAGTTCCCAACTGGTACTGATATCCATCAGGATGGCAGGTTCAAAGACATCGAAGAACCTCAGTACATTTGACCTGTAATATGAGAACAGCAGTTCCAGGAAAAATAATCCCATCTCTTGCCAGTAGAAGTGCTCATCATGCATTTATTGCAGTCAGTACCAAATGTATATTGTATTTCACAGATGTATGAAGAAAAGCAGTTAATGTCACAAAACCGTTCCAACTATAGAGAAGTTGAAAATATCTTTTGTTGAGGAAGACTAAAAGAACCTGACCCAGGTCCAATGACCACATCATGAAAGACACAGAAGTGGCAACAGATTGAGCAATGGATTAGCAAATCCTGAGCTAAGATTAATGCTGGAAAACTGATGAAGAAGATATTCCTTTGAGTGCATTAAGGACCTCAGCAGCATCTCCAGGTTAATTCAGACAGTTATTAAAGCTCAGGAAAAGAAAATAACCAATGTTTCTTGGTGGTGGTATGCTGGCATTGAATCTTCACCACTGGGTGCACAAGATGTGAAGAGAGAATCAAGCTCATAACTAGCCTAGGACAAATAAATACATGCATTTCCATATATCCTTGTGTACTCAGCTCTCAACACATACCTGGAATACTCTCTCTATATGTCAAAAATCGGAAATGCACATAGATGAAAACACATCACACTTCTGAAGGCTGAGGAAGAGAAGGATTTTTCATCACACCACCTGAAAAAGACAGTGAAGGTTCTTCAAGATGTTAAAGTACTTTGAAGGAAAGGCTTCCCCTCTACAGTCTAAGCAGTGTTCATTTTTCTTTCAATGAAGGGATGGTAGATCAGCTTGCCCAGGAACAGACTCATCCTGTAGAATACCATAGACCTGGATGCCTTTTCTTCCTCCCTGAATGCTATTGCTTTCCAGCAGAAAAATGATGGTCATTCTGGCACTATCAAGCTTTCAGATTGCCCTCCACCTTGCTTGTGTGCTTCCCACCTGAGGAACTGGTAGACAGGATAGAAGAAAAGCTTGGCAGCTCCCCAGCTTTTAGCAAAGCAAAGGGAAACCAGCCTTGAATTTCCAGTGGACCCCATTAAAAAGGTTTGGTGCACGTCACCTTCTGTTTAACACTGGCTGTTGGAGCAGGTTCACAATGCCTAAGAAATTGAGATGCAAAGATATGATACTTTGTATTCTTTTGTTTTGGACAAACAGAATCCCACTTCTACAAAAATACAAGTCTAATTTGGAACATCCTTTACAGGAAAAAAACCAAAAACAAAAACAAAAACAAAAAAACCCTGTCCTATTATAAACTATTTCTCTTCCCACCTTAAAACCAGCCTTTATATTAACAAATGAGTTTTTACTTCACAGAAATTTTCCTTTTTCAGTTGTGGTTTCCTGCATCGTTTATTGAGTTCTTTGATCTTGGGCTGTAACTTTAAATCTATGTCATCTTTCTTGGGCTGTTTAGATAAACAATGAAGCCTAATAACTTCTCAGTTTTATCTTTAGTAAAACAGATAACTATCACATATTCAGTTTGCTGTTTAGTTGTGAACAACCACAAGATACTATTTTTAAAACTTCATAAAAGCTCTGCAAATAGCTGAAAGCACTTGAAGGAAGATACTAGTGGCTATCACTGTGATTGTAAAAAAGGCTTATAAACTAATGTGAGAGGTCTTTTATGTGTTATTATTTCAAAAACAGATATAAAGGACAATATCATTATTTCATAGTCTCAGCTATTCAATAATTCTATATTTCTTGTGCATTCAAGTCTCAGATTTTATTAGTCAGGCTTTTAGTGACAAATCAGGTCCCTCCAGGGTGTATATCCAGTACATATATATGTATCACTTCTAAAAATGTTTTGACTTGTAAATCTCTTTACAGACAGTAACAAAAATCTGAGTGGGAGAAATAATATACAGCAAGGTAATTTTAAAATAGTGAAGAGGTATTAAGCAGACTTGAATGCTTTACTTTATAGAAACCAAGTTAGAGGGGTCATATGTAAACTACTGAGTGAAGATGAAGCATCAGTAGTCTTATTACTACAGACATCTAAAGAGACAGGATTTCACACAGAGGGGAAGTGTTGGTGGCTTTACTGCCTAAGGTTTTCTGACATTAATGCACTTCATGAATGCCTAATTCAAAAAGAGAGAAGAATCAAAGTTTAGGTGCTAAATTAAAGGTTGGAAGATTTTATGCAGTGTGGTTTCCACGCATTCAATGCCTTACACTAATAATTTATATTGAATAAACTCTTCAATATATTTTAAAAACACTTCATGGCACACAGAAGAAAAACACTCAATATTTTATCAGTTATAATCTTTTGTTCTGAGCTTTTTCAGAATAGCTTCTGTGAATGAACTGATTCAGTTAGTTTCAGTTAAACATGTTCCTTTTGCAAGTGATCAAAATTACAGCATGAATAGAGATCCTATCTTCCAGTAATTCTTTCTTTTAATAGGGACAGATATAACAATTCTGATATAGATTGCCTGTGTGAGAGGGCCCTACAATAACAAGACCTTAGTTTCCTCGCTGACACGATTGACAACTCAGTGGTCTATTCTATATTTGATCTTCCACAAAATAACAACCGGCAAGTTGAGCTGGGAATTATTTGCTGCTTCCTTTCAGAGTGAAGGACACATTCTGCTGCAAATAAAGTACCTTTCTACTAGCAGTAAGGCAGGATGAAATATGAACATATATACAACGCTCCCAACACTTATTGAGTTACTCATTTTCTCATACAAGGATTGAAGAGCTGGTACAATGGAAATGAAGACCTTTGTTTGCCTCAGTCACAATCTTCCTTTAACAAACTGAATGATAGTTGGATTTCCCTGGTAGTACCCTCTAAGTTGTTATGTTACAGGTTCTGAGTGAGATTAAGCTGGTTAGACTAGCAACTGGAAACTGGCAGAAGCCCAAAACAGGTGAAAGACATAGGAAAAAACATCTCCCAGATTATCTTAGCCTGATCAATGTATTCAAGTTCAACTAAGTAGAGCTGACTCGTGATCATTCAGAAATGAATGGGAAAAAGTAGCATATAGACAGGCAGCACAGCTGATGAACATCAGCAAGTCCAGCAGAAGGCTATCAAGACTGTTTCTTAAATTGAAAGATGAGATGAAGCACTGGGACATGTTGTGCAAAGGGGCTGTGCAGTTTCTGCTCTCAAGAGTTTTCAGGACCCAACTGGAGAAAGATCTGAGCATTCTCTTCTGGCCCCATAGTTCATTCTGCTTTGAGACAATTTGTGCTAGAGACCTCCAGAAGTTTCTTCAGCCTTGAGTATTCAGTGATTGCAGATAACTACGGATAGAAGCAATCAGTGGCATCTCAAGATTTACAGTGATCATGAAAAAATTTCAAGTTGTTTCAGACAATTTTGAAATTAAGAGCATGGACCGTTAGCTGTAGCTGTGAGACAGGTCAGCTGTTTCACAAATTTTCCACCTCATGCCAGCAGCTCACTTGTATGCACAGGAGGAGATTATAAAGCTCTGAAAAAATTAGCCTTGCAATTATCTGTGTGTTTGTGTGTCCATTGGCTCTAAAATTTGTTTTCCTTTGACACCATGGCAGGACACTGAAGTTTCCATTTTTAAACTATAAACTATAGGCTGGCTTTGTAGGAGTGTTGTTTGATTTTGGAGTGTAGAATAAGCACGGGATGAGAGAAGACCAGTTAGCAGTTCATTTTTTATTGTTGCTATTGATAAATGCTTGGATGTATGAGGAGGTCTCGCAATCTGCAGTGAACTAGCTATTTCTCAATTTTTTAGCCTCAGCTTTATGACTGACATTGTGTTGTGTTGTTTCCATTTTCAGGACTGTATCACAATTATTGATATGTTTTTTGTATTAATGAGAGAGAAAAAACAGTAAATAGAAATATTTCTGTAGTTAATCAAATGTGGAATTTAAATCCACTGAGATTAAAGGAATGTTACTTGACCATCTTTTGAAGAAGCTCACTTAAAATATATATATATAGCAATGGAAATGTACCATAATAAACACATATATGGACCCATTATTGTCCATGTGCCCACCTGCGCACATACACATACATGCTTTCCATCATTTTATCATCTGAATTATTCTTATGTTTATTGCGATAGAAGGTTATATCTTCCTGCGAGATACAGACAAGACCCTGAGTTATGGCTTGCATTGCACACAAAAGCAGAGTTTTCAAAAAGGCCATAGTAAGTCAGAAATCTAGTCTACCCTGAGAGTCTCTGAGGCTTGAGTGCCTGGCACACTTAGGATCTTCTGAGAGCTTCACTCCACTTGTGATTAGACACTCAGAAAGACAAGAGGACTACCAGCTAATACTACCCTCTCATATTTTAATTTTTCTTTTGCACCTGAATCTGTATCTAGGGATTTTTACATACACACACACACTTATATGCAGAAATGAATTAAAGTGTGTATTTGAATAGACTCATTTGCTTCACTCACACTGAAATACCACTATGGTTATTTGACAGCTTTCAGGAAAGCCACATGTATCTGATGTCCACGTACCTATTAACATATTTGCTTTTCCTCCCAGTGTTACTAATTGTTCCTTGGGCTTAACCTTAGACAGTGACTTAGTTAAACGCTATATTGAATTTCAGCATTTCCATTTGAACTACCTTTCTGGTAGTTCACTGAAGGGTTTATAGTTATCATGAGTGACCAAAGTACTTGGATATGTGTACTTAGGTCAGTGTATAGGCCTATGCATGTGGGATGGGGGTGAAATCTTTTAAAATAAAACAGCTGCAGAAGAAATGGTCAAGCCATTGAAGGCAATATGATAGCTGCTATTAAATCCCACTTTGAGAAGCTTCCTTTAGCTTTGATGATTTTTTTCATCTCAAAAGTTGCTATCAATTTTTCGCTGACCTCAGCTCAACCTCACAAAATCAACCTAAGTCTAGTCTGCTCACATTTTTATTGTGGGGGGACAAAAATAATAAAATAAAAACAGTGAACTGCATTGAAACCGAAAGTGATCAAAAGTTGGGATAGTTTGGGTTTTAAAAATTCCATGAATTTTGTTTTGCTTTTGCAAAGCCAATACCCTCAGGTGGCTCATATTGGGATCTTTTTTTGTCTGAAGTTCAGGGAGGTATGAATAAGCAGTTTGAGACTTTGTCTGTAATTGTAACCAAATGCCCTCTTATGAGGGATTGAGGATTACCATTCACAGCTTTTCAGAGGTTGTTGCTGTTCTCGGCATAAAATAAATTTACACAGTGCCAACTCAATATAAAGTCTGACTTACTTACAATCTTTATTTACATTAACAGCATGTGTATTAGGCATCCTTGTTATCATGAACTCATATATTAATATTTGGATGGGTAATGAAGGCATAGATGGACTAATGCAACAGAGTAGCATGAGTTCTGCATCACCTAGAGTTGCAACACCTGCTTGATAGTGGAACCTGGTAGCAGGAGTCGGGCACTACGCATCTTTTTCTCAGTGCATATGAAGCACCTTGCCATGAGTTTGGCTGAAGCACCATGACAAGCAGCAGATTCCTTGTGGCCCTCACGCCAAAAACATCTTAAAATATTGCCCCTCCTCAAGACTTAAGCATTTGGCCAGTATAGACTTCCCATATTTCAGCCTGGGAAATCTGTGCAGCGTATGTGCACTCCACCCCACACTTCAGGAAGCAACACGTCCTGCTGCACATGCATATTTACAGTAAATCTGACTTACAGAGCCTTGACTGTGCATGTTCGCTGTGGCTGGGCAGCACATGGGCAGTAGGTCCATTAGACAATCCCCAGAAGTGTAAGCCTTACTGTGAAGGCATGCAGTGACTTTGTCACATGTGCACAATAAATATGATGCTCTCTAAAATGTTGGCCTGACTATGAGGGTTCACGCAGGCTTGTGGTTACCGCCAGGCTGTATACAACCTGCTCGGAGAGCATCCTGGGCAGAGCATCTGACCTGCCACAGCTCCCAAACAGCTTGAAATTCTAACAAATGTATAAATTTCTCAACAGCTGCCCAAACAATGCTTCTGGGCTGAAAAAAAGAATGTGTTGAGGAAATCCAGCTGTTTGTTAGCCTTAAGTCTACGAAGCCTAAGTTTACAAAGGTGTCTTTGAAGCTCACAGCCTTCTCTTGAGTGTTGGCACCTGCACCTCTTTCCTCACCCTGGGATAAGTAATCCTCCAACTCCATCTGCATAGTCCAAACCTCAGACAGTGAAGGAGACTGTTTCTTTCCTAGCCTGGGTGATATTTCTGAAAAATACATGATTTAATAAAGTCAGTGGAAGGACTGGCAACCATTACATTCAAAACAATATCTACAGCACTTTTTCAGATCTCAGAATAATTATAAACTAAGAATGATTTCCAGGCTGAAAATGCTGGCTTGAGGATTTAGGTGTCTGTATTTTTGCTATATACAGCCAAAATAACCTACCTTGCCCAAAATGACAGAGAACCCCTGGGGCAGAACTGGAGTGTTCTAAGCTACAAATTTTGTTCTCTCATCACGGATACGATAGGTGACACATGACTTTCTAGTCAAGCCTATCAACACAGGCAGAGTGCAGGGATGTTCTCAGGCACACTCTGCTTTCCAGCCTGCTCTCTTCTTCGCAGAGGCATACAGCCTTCAGCACCACATGCAGTACCATGCAGAGCCATGGTATAGTCACTAATTTGGTGTTTTTCCAATCCTGTCTCCTGTGTGCGTTAAACTGCCTGCTGAGATAATTTTTAATGTTATTTTTTTTCTAAATGTACACATATTAAGGGGTTAGATCTGAAGGAGAAAAACACGAAGAAAATGTCATATGCTAGAGCTGTTGCATCCACCTCTCTGCTGGCTCTTGTTAGCTGTGGGATGTCACCCCATTCTCCTTAATAGACTCCAGGAAAACTCTGTCTCTTCTACAGACTAACTTTCTAATAGTGACAGAAGTTAGCATCCCAAGTGGGACTAACTGGGCTTGCCAGGGAGACCGCCTATTCTAGAGTTAGAGTTGGTGTTTTTATCTGCAGTGTCCAGAGGCTGTTGAACATCCAGATGAGACCTTGTGCCACTCCACAGGAAGCCAACAAAGACTGCACAGAGTGGGTAGGAGGTGCTATTGCTTAGTGGGGACCCCTGCTATGGCACTGTGCCACTGGTCTGAAGCTCCCCACTGCTCAGCTGTGTGATATTATTTTACTTCATATGGAAGAGAGGAAAGATGTGTGTAATAGAACTGGGACCACTCTACATCAAGATGAGGCAGCCACAAGAAATGTTAGATGTTGTTTTGCACTGTTACAGTTATAGCAAAGTGTCAGGGGAAGGACAGGACTACTATTAGCACATCTTTGTGTTTTATTTTGGTTTTTATTATTATTATTGTATTTTATTTCAGTTCTTGAACAAAATCTCCCAGAAATTTGTAGTCTTAAATTTTATCACTATGAATTTTGTGTTATATGTGTGCTCTTGACAAATTTTCTTGAGTAGCTTTGCATACTATATCTTTTTATAAAATCTCCAGCAGAGACCAGAAGTGAGCTGACATGTGGCCAGGTTCTGTTCTCAAATACACTCTGGCTCCCTCTGACTTTGGTGGCGTTTAAGAACGTGACATGAGGGGAAAAAAAAGTGCCTGAGTAAGCTCTCTGATTAGCCAATTATTTGTTTATGAGGCACAAGCAAACTTCCAGTGAGTGTCATTCCAATTTTTATAACAAATATTTCACTGGAGATCTGCAGTAAAAAAGACCTCAGGTCTTATATGAGCAATTTTTTTAATGGCTCTGGGTCCCCTCTGAGCCAGCAGCCACAGCCATGGTGCTGGTTGATCCAAAGACCAGGGAGTTGCACCACTGTGACTGTAAAGGGGGATCACAGAAGGAGTAGCAATGGTAACTTTGTGATTTCACCACTAGTGCCAGTTTCAATGCATCATCAAAAACTAGAAGCCAGACTGAATGTGTGCACTTCTCAGTTTGGGAATGGACTTTGGTGTCCACAGAGGGTCATGGGTCACCTTATTAGAACAGCCATAGGACTGATATACCTTACAGCAAGGACCAACAAGACTTTGAAAAGAAAATGCTGCAAAGTATCTGCCACTCAGCTGGATCATGAGTAATCACAAGAAGTACATAGAATAGGGTCTCAGTGCTCTGTGATATGCACAGACACGAACAGGCTTGTCCTGTACATGGACATCTCCCATGGCAGGACATGTTCAAGTGTGACCTTTCATCTCTTCTGCCACTTCTCCTACTTCTTCCAGTTTTTACACTGTGTTCTCCTCTCATGTTCCACAACTTATCTCTTTTCTTTTTTTTTTCTTTCCCTATAGTAATTTTACCTCCACTTTCTTCAGTCTGCTCTTCTTTCTTTGATCTTGTCTTTTTCTATTCTTATTTCCCACTCCTTTTTTTTTGACTCAGTTTCTTTATTTGACTCTCTCTTCAAAGTCTGTAATATCACTCCCTCTCAATAAATCTATTTTTTTCTGCTCTGTTTAGGTAACTCTTTCATTACAAGTTTGGTTTTCACCAAAATCCTTAATTTCACTCTTCTACATCTTCAGCTCATATTCCTTTAGATTCTAAATCATCACAGTCTGCCCAGTTCCAAACAGAACTTCCTTCTCTACTTTCACGGTATCTGTTCATCTTATACTCTCTCGCACACAGCCTGCTCTACTTGTCAATCCCATTAGTTCTTAAAGAAAATGGCACACCATGATAAATCCTCATATAAAATTTCAAAGTTACTACCCAATCCTCTGCAGTTGTCTTCTTAACCCACTCAATCAGGAAAAATTTATCTGTTGCCTGCATTTTCTTGCCAGCTGATGGACCTTACTGCTCAAGAAGGCTAAGATTAAGACAATTGTGGTTATTGGAATTCATCAGGAGTCCTATCTATTCTCTATCTACAATGGAATGTTGTTGGTTATCACAGATGTTCTCCATTAGAAATTTCTTCATCCTGGAATAACCATTCTGTTGCAGCATCAACTCTAGTTGTGGAACAGGGAAATACCAATTCTGTTCTGACCAGATGTATAAACCTTGGAAGACACAACTTTGGACAACAAATCTACTTGCAAGAAATTATGTATGAACTTACATGCAGCTTTTCAATTTCCATTCAGGACAAGGAAAAAACCTGTTCATACACCTAGTGTTTTGGAGTCCATCCCTCAGTGATGTCATGTAAAGTGTTGATCCTCATTCTTCAGTCTATCTGCCAGTAACAATGGGGTCTAAATCCATAGAAATTTTGCAAGGACCCAAGTAGCTGACCCCATCCTGGTAGATTCTTGATTGCAATCCTCACTTAAAAAAAAAAAATTCAGCAGACTAGATATATTTGACAGTCTCCCACAAAATCCTTTAGAACATGTTTTACCATGTCTAGTAGGTGAAAACTGTTTATCTACCTGTATCACTTTCAACCACAAAACCTTTCCCTTTCCATTCTACATCTCTTCTGATATCAAATAATCACCTTGAACTGCCTTACATCTCCTCTAAAACTAACAACAAAGAGACAAATTACCCATCTTTCCTAGACTTCTTGCAATCTTACAAGAAATCCTTAGACTTGAAAGGAAGCCCTTGCTCCTTGCACAACTATCACTTGATATTTTTTCTGTGAGAGAGCACCCCAGCGAAGTGTAGTCTCTGTACATCTTTCAGATCAAAGCCTGATCAAGAATTAAAATCCACAGTCCTTTTTGCAAATAATTATGGCAATTTGTGCATTCAAACTCCTTGTTTGAAACACGAGATGCTTCACAAAGCTAGAAGATACACCTGCTTAGAGGGATGTTAATGTATTTATACTCCCTAAAAATGTAAAGATGATCAATGTAAGCATGCACAAATAATAGTTTTCTTCCTCTGCTATACAGAAGGTTAAAGTCTAGTTGGATTATGATTTCATAATGACCATAAGGGTGATCTAAGGCATGTTTTGCCCGTACAGATGCACATCATGAGTAACTGCAGAAGTTGTTTCCAGTATGAGTAAGTAAATGCTAGACTATCAAAGAGGTAGTAGCCTATTTGCAGAACAAAAATTGGTCTTGAGTTACAAATAACAGTTCACCAGTTTTAAATGTCTATCTTCTCTTTCTTTTCCATGCAATAGCAGACAGGTCGTGCATAGGGAATAACAAAACTATAAAATTTGAGGAAGAATTGGGAGAGGCTAGTATTAGCTTGGGATACGTACCTGAGTCTCCCATTGTTTGCCAGATGGATTTCTCAGTGCAGGCTCTTCAGCAGAAAGAAAGACTGGACTCATTGGCACAGGCTTTGTTTCCTGTTGAAGAAGCCTATATACACGTCATTACAGTGAACCCACCAAACAGACTTGAGAGAAGTTGGTAAGGACTTGGACTAGCAACACAGAAATGAAAGGCTCCATTCTCTATTCATGGCCTCATAAACTATTAACTCCCACTTAAATTGCTCTGTTGGATTCCCACTGTAAGGTCTGCAGCTTTCTTTTGGTCTTTTTTCTTAACTTTATACTGTTGTTTGTCCAGGATATGTAGTACTTTATGATGAAAGGTCTATTCCACTGGAAATTTAAAGTGATCAAACTGCATGAAAATATCTTACAAAATGCATGTGTTATGTGCTACAAGGGAGTGTGATTTCTGTCTGAGTCTAAGCTATTAATAATGATTTGCATGGAGACTAAGTAACAGAAAAAATATTTAGGAGAAGATTTCTTGGTTCTTATAAGATTGATTCTTTGGTAGGCAACTTTCTTAGTTTATGAAGTAATTTAGAAAGTGCTGTGTTGTAAATTATGATGTACAGTACATAGCACTCAGGCTAAGGGCAGTTATGTTATTATGACTGCCTGAGATCTGATAAACTATTATATCTGCCTTTATAAACACTTTATTAAATATCACACTATCACAAACCCAAGAACGTTGTATGAAAGCAACTTGAGCAATTCAACATCCACTTTCTGTTATAAAAAAAGAAATATTCTCTTGATTAGTTTCTATGAAGCATAATATCTGTAAAATAAACAAGATAATCCTTCTGTAAACAGCATAGGGTACGTGGAGCACAGAAATGGATAGAGGCACAAAGAACATTCTTGGCTCTAAAACTTGAAAGCAAATTTCCGCTTCATTTAATTTGGTTTAATAATGGTTCTAATTGCAGTATTTTTAAGTCACTGAAAAAGAACCAACTTTTCTAACTTTTGGGTTTTTATTGTATGTATCCTCCTAGGTCGCATTCACTGGACCGCAAAGAATCTTTGTTTTCATGTGCCCCTTCAGACCTATCTCTAGATTTCAACAGTGGAGCTCAGCCTGGCAAGTATTGTTCTGTTTTTCATGTATCAAGGAAAAGAAAATGTGGTTTGCCTGTCCTCAGAGTAAGAGTCTAACCTACAGTCCACTGGCAACACTCCTTACTCCATACAAGAAAAACAACTGGTGTTTCATAGCCATAAGAAATACAGATGTGTCTCATAATCAGCTGTTTCCCTTCTATAAACATTTCCTTCAAGTCAGATGTAATGAATGAATTTTAGTTTCTTTTTCTCATTATTTTAATCCCCAGTTTTGAAGGCATGAATAGTTTACATTTCTACAGTGACCGACATCTGAAGTACTCTGTGTAAATGTTACTTAGTGAAACTCCATGTGGCCAGCTGGAATGAAGACACCTGCCTCCACAAAGACCGTGATCCATGAGAATCCCAAGGAAGCAGAATCAGACATTTTTCAAGAGCTGGATTGCTCTCAAATGTTACTTATCCTGCCAGATCCCAACATTTCTTTTGAACTAGGACACTGGTCAACATGGTTTAGATGTAAATACTGAAAAGAAATTACTGGATCCTGGGGTTTTTCCTATATATTTGTGTACATGTATATGCCCATGTGTTTATCAATTTGTCTGTGTTTATGAACTTACATAGGATATAAGCAACATTAGAATGTAAAGTCCTGGTTTTGTCTTATTTATAAGACCCTACAAATAGCAGATTTCCTGTTGACAGCAACTGTGGGAAGGTGTAGTAGCAATCAGTATTTAAAGTGGTCTAGAGGTCTTCCAGACCACTGCAAGAGAACTTGTCTCCAAACTCTTTTACCAGAATTAGAGTAAGAAAAGGACTTAAACTTCCATTATTTACTTCCAGGTAATGCTGTACACACCCCTGTGCTTTCATAGTCATGCATCATCTCCATCTAGTTTAGAGAAATGTCCTCCCATGGACTGCCTTCCATTTTTCTTTATTCCCATGTCGGCAGGATCAGTACTCCACATTTGCAACTTTTTTTTTTTTTCTGTTTAGAGTCAGCCTGACAGGCAAAAGCAACAAAATGTCCTATGGACATACCACAGTATTCAGTGCAACTCCACCTTTGATATTGACTGCACTTATGTCATTAGCACAGCAATCAATGTATTATGTGGCAGTCAATACACATAATTACACATTCTTAAACAGGCACATGCAGCTTAGCTTCAATATAAGAGAAACTAACACAGGTACTGAAGTTTTTCCCAATGGTTTTTAAGGGACATGCAGAAGAGAGGAGGTTTCTCTCCCCTAATTTTGCAGAGTGGTTCCTAGCCTGTCCTGCCGCTCATTGGGATTACATGATAGTATCTGAAGTGCAGGCAGCTGGGGATGCATTCACCACTCTCCCCAGTTATTAAACTGTGTTGGTGAGCTGATAACAAACATTTAACAGCCTATCACAGACAAAGTCATCCCAGTGGGAGCTGTCTTGGCGAGATGAGGGCAAACCCTCACCCGGTATGCAGGACCTGATGATCAGAAAGCAGCACACAATAGGAATCTCATTACCTAGAAAGGTACCAGAAAAGTGTTCCCAGCTGAAAGCCTTCATCTGATTCCAATTGTTCATTGAACAACAACAACATTAAGGCCAGCATTGTTCCATTTGCTACTGTCTCAAACAATGCAATGACTGTTTAGAATCACATTTTGTTTTCCGAGTAGCTGAATTTACTGTGGGAGTAGAGGAGCATTTACATCCAGAATATCTGCATTCCTTAAAACAGATGTTTTTAATTTTAATAACATCAGCCTATAGAAATGAATATCTGAAATATTCTGATTGCCGTGTGCGTGTTGCTGTTTAGGACTAACACTCCACCACTCCATCTTGGTGGGTTTGCAGAAAAATTCAGGAGCCACCAGGAGAAATAAACTGTTACTCACTGTGCTACCAAGAACAATGCTGCATCTTTTTTCCTTTGAAAACCACGCAAAAATGCCCTCCTGTGCAGAAGGATGTCATTTTCTACACTGTAGATATGTTGCATTATAGACCCCCAGACCCACACTTGGAAAATTGTGCATGTAAAATTGTTTGCGGTGTGTGCCTTTACTTTTCCACACATGCAGCCCAGATGTGTGCATGCACATATCACACAAAATGGGCACGTACTGTTTTTACAAGCTAGGACATATCTTTATGAATCGTACATGAGTGGAGTCAGGGGAAGCACTTCATGAGCTCCAGGGTATGCAGGGCAGAGCCCGTGTCCTCCAGGTGAGTAAAGATGTACCTATAAACAGTACTCGCTTTTCACGTTGCTCTGTCTGTACTGCAGACTGAAGCCTAGTGTGGAGGCCCTTGAAGTGGCTGTAAATCGGTGCTGTAG
The DNA here is from genome assembly GCA_033124195.1 of Coracias cyanogaster. Lineage (NCBI taxonomy): Eukaryota > Metazoa > Chordata > Aves > Coraciiformes > Coraciidae > Coracias > Coracias cyanogaster. The sequence goes on from JAVSBS010005435.1 coordinate 30,181, forward strand.
TGCTTTAGTGCAACAACATAGAGCTCAGTCCAGGCTACTTTGCTCAGTGAGAATCAGAGCAAAATTAGCTTGCACTGTGCTCTACCTTCCTATGCAAGGCAGGTAATGGTATATGAGTTAGGTCGAGTATGTACAAACTGTTTCCATTAACAGCAGGCACATGCAAAGCTTGAATTCATACAAATAGGTGCCGCTCTGATGCACGATTGGCTCAAATAGCACAACTTGTACTGATGGGGTCTGCGTCTGTGATTTTTTGTGATCTTTCATTTCCCCATGGATATATTTTGTAGGTGTTGTTCCACACATGATTAGGATTGATATATCTGAACTGATTATTCTACAATCTTTCATAATAAAATTGGGGCCTTGAATTCACTTGCCTGTTCTATTAAGAAAAAAAAAAAAAAAAAAAGCACAGGAAAAAGACAATGTCCCTTTCATTTAGCAATATATAAGAAAATGTTTAATGGGCTTACTTTTGAAAGAATATATTTAACTGCGTAGGCTGCCTCTGCTTTCTGCATTCATAGCTGTTAGACTTCCCAGTGACCAACCACTTAAAGACCCATGCTGGGTGCATGTGTGTGTACTGAGATAGGAAAAACATTGCGCTGTGAGATTATATGTGAAGCAATTGTTTCAGGCTCTGCACTTCCAAATCACTGCATCCCAACAGCAAACCACCGGACCTACCAGCTATTCCCTGCTCTATAGGTGACCTAAACCCAGATTTGGGTGCTCAGGGTAAACAATATCAGGACTTGATAATAAGAAATAACCAAAACAAGGCATGGAAACAGATAACAAAACATGCCCAGCACCTCCAATGTGAACATGGAATAAAACAGTTTGCGGGTATATGAACACTGTTTTACAGTGGAACACGACTTTGAAGAAAGATAAGATATTTTCCATGAGGCAGATTTTTAAAGGTATTAAAATGAAAGAGCTGTGCATTTTGATTTCCAAGAATATCTGGGGTTTAAATGCTCAAAGGGATTTGTATGCTGAACCTCCACTTATTTCAAGGAGCATTAGACCCTTTACCACTTTGAAATCCTCTCACTTAAGTATCTATCTTTATTTTAGCATCTGAATCTCTCTAAAAAACTACCCCTGTGAAACTAAAGCTGTAATTTAGCTCCACGGATGGATAAACAATCTCAAAGGTTAATAGTTTCGGAGTAACTAGAAAAAAAAAATAGCCTAATGTGCTCATTATGAGATGGACGATGGAGCACTACTTGTGACTTACAGTTTTGCATATCAGTGAAGTGTGAAAGACTAGTGCCAGTGGCACCATAAATAATTGAAGCATATCCCTGCAGTGGTCAGATGTGAACTCTTGTGCCAGCGCTGCTCCCATGGAAGTCACAGGAAGTTTCATCGTTGAGATCAGGGGGGCAGGGTGCGGTGTCCCCGATCCAGGGGGCTGAAAGGGGGAATACGGTGTATTCCTTTCTATGTAAGTATCTTTAGATGTACCTGCAAAACAGTTGAGTCGTAAAACCGTTGAATCCTTGTGTTTTGCTGCTACAGAGAATCCATAAAAAGAGATTTATCGTCATATTTCCCTTTTGCGTTGTACTGTTCCCCTCCATCATAAAATACTCTCTTCGGTTTATAGCAAAGCAAATATAGCAGCTTAGTTCATAAACGCCAGAGTTTCCCTCTGTTACACCCTGGCTTTCAGAGATGATTGAATTAGCTCCTATTTTTGTTGATTCTAGCGGGCGGATTGCCGCCCCGAGCCGCGGTAACGAGGCTTATCGAGACCTAATGTGTGCAGAGGGGTCGTTACGCAGGGACCGAGGTGGACCCGCACCAGCCCGCAAGGCTGCAGGAGCCCGTCCAAGCAGCCTTAACTTTTATTCTTCCTGCCGAAGATTTAAAGCGGCTTTGTACAACAGTCAAACAAGAACAAGCAGCTGTGGAAAATATAACAAATCATAAGAGCAGTTTAACGGGGAGTGGGGGGAAGCCCGCAAAGCAAACCAACCGCTTCGAGAGCCCTGCGTGGGGACGGGCGGGACGCTGCCTGCTCCCTGATCCCTCATCCCGGCTCAGGAAGCGGGGCGGGGGGAAACCTCTGGCGTTGGAAAGCTTGTGGCTTCAGAGCAGAGCTCCAGAAACCGCGGGCAGCTTTTGGACGGGGAGATTCTGCTGTTCGGTTTGGGGGTTTGCCCGAAGATCACGTCCCGAGCGGCTCCTGCGGGCGCTGCTGCCCACCCGGAGAGGTGGCCGCGGGGCTGTGCGGGGAGCGGCGGCGGGGCCGGGGGGGCAAGGGGAGCTCGCCCCAGCGGGCAGGTAGCCACCAGCCGGGCCGTAATTACAAAGCAAACAAGGGTGAAATATTGAGTCGGCCTCGCCCGTGACAAGATCTGCGCTTTTTGCCGCCAATTTGTTTGTGGAGCTCTATTTAAAGGCGCTTGATTGAGGAAACGTTGAAAATAGCAGTTAGGGTTTCCCTAATGAGACCTCTAGAGGAAAGCGGTGGCATTCAGGGGGCTGCAGGAGGAGGAGGGGAAGCGCTTAACCCTTTCCAGCCGCCCCCGGCCCGCCGGGGCTCCTCCCGGGCGCAGCACCGCCTGCGGGGCGCCGCCGGGGGACCGGGGCCGCCCGCCCCCGGGAGATGCGGCGGGCAGAGGGGCCAGCCCGCCTCCTTCTCCTCGGCCTTCAGCGTTTCGACCCCCGGCCAGCGGGCGAGGTGGCAGCGGGCCCCGCCGAGGGCAGTGCCGGGGCAGCGCTGAGCATCCCGGCACGGGATCGTGCTTCAAGCCAGCGGCTCAAGGGCGGGCGATTAAGGAGGAAAAAAAAAAAAAAAAAAAAAGCCCTGAG
>JAVSBS010005436.1:8082-74846 GCA_033124195.1 Coracias cyanogaster
GTGTGGCTTCTCTCCCCTTTTATAGACTTCTTATCTTGTTTTCTAGAAGAATCCAGTCTTTTTGACAATCCCAGGATCCTCGGGGGGGTGCAAAGGTCTATGCAAAGGCTCATGGGAGCCGCAAAGCATACTGGGAAAGGAGTTTACTGCTTCAGTGAGACATAAATCTCCGTTCACCACACCTGGGAAGCCTGGTTTTTAATACCAGGTATAGCAGGTGAAGGAGATCACAAGGCTGTTCCAGATCATGCAATAGTGAATCGGGAAAGAATGAAAAGATGTGTTCAGACGTCTAAGCCTCTCAATACTCTATTTAGAAATCAATGTCTAATCAATGTAATGGAAATTATGTAAATATTATGATAATTATACCTTATCGTATGGCATGATTTCTTAATTGATTGTCATGCACTATTTTTAGACTCTTTATATACATGTTCTGAGAAAGACCAAGAGATCTGCTTAGGGTTCACCTCATTTAGTTTTCTTTCAGTGTCAGCACATGGAGCTGTTTACAGTAAAAGGGAATTGTGTTTCAAGATTATGAACTTAGTATGCAGTTTCTCTCAGTATCACTTCCAAATGTCACACTTACATGAGATATAAAAATATACAAAGTTAGAGACTAACATTTTTATCTGTAGACCCCATAACAACTAACAACTTGATCTCACTTGCCCTCAGAAAAGGCATCTAATTGCTTGGGAAAAATAAAACAGATACAGGCATTCTGAAAAACTTTTTATTTTTTAACATTGTAAACTTTACATAGAGAGAGGTAGAGCAGAGATAGTGAAGGAATTGTGGTAGATTGATGGGAAGCCAATTATGGTTCCCTGCTTATCAGCATTGGCTTTAATTAAAGCTGTGGGGTTGCAGTATTCTAATTTCATTCCCTGGAGGGGGTACCTAAGCAACCTCCAATCAGCTGAGAATAACTCTGACATACCGATCAGCCTCAGGACATTGCTAGAGAGTGGTGTTGTACTTAGGAGGATTTATTAGTCATAAATATTCATAAATAATCACTCCAAGTATTTTCAGGTACCAGGAAGTCATGTGTTTCATAAGGCCATGTAAAAAGCATTTTTATTGTCTTCATTATTGATGCCTAAATCAAGTGTGATTCAGCTAGGCTTTCCAACTTGTTGATGAGGGCAGATATTTTGGCGGTGTCCTGACTGCACACTGGGATAAGATCTGAGTACATATGATTCTTCAATCTGCCTTGAGTTTTACTGGAGCAAGCTCAACCACCAACACAGAAAGAGTAATAATGCCTCTAATAACCTGGCACCCGAGTGACCAGGGCTGTAGGCCACACTTGCAGAGCTCACCAGTTCAGCAGTTTAGACAAAACCAAGAAGGTGTAAGCAGCATTTAGTTTTTAAGTCAGCTTTCCTCTGAAAGAAAGTAAGCAAGAGGAAAAAGTGTGATTTTTGCTCCTGTCTTTCACTGGTAATGATCTTAGCATTAAAATAATACTTGAAAATAGCCGAAAAAGAACACTGGTAGAACAAGGTATTACAGCTTTTAATCTGAACACTAGAAAAAGAACCAACATGACAACTGATGAAATTAATCCTTTGCTTTTCTGGATGAGGGTTTGGGAAATTCTTAGTCAATTCATCCTTTGGACAACACAGCTTTTGCAAGGATTGTGTCTCAGCAAAACCAGGAAAAAACCTTCCTCAAACATCTACTGAATGCAAAATAAACAATAAAACGCATTATCTTTCCTCCTTACAATTGGGAAACTTGAGCATATGGAAGTGTGCAGTAGAAAAAACATTCTACTTACCTACTTTGTCATGTAAGTGGCATCTTGTACATTTTAGATCTCAGGAGTATGGTGATTTCCAAAATAACTCCATTTAGTGAAGGTACAAAGTGAACAATTTTGTTTGTACTTCCAGTGGAAGACAAGCAGTTTAGAAGGTTTATTCTGCTTCATAATGATGACTTAAACATTCTGAGGGAGGATTAGGAAAAGCTTAAATGTTGTACTTGAAAAAGCTGCATTCCATCAAGGTAGATACTGTGCCTCTATATACTCATTTAAGTATTCTTACCTTAAAGGCAGGTGGGAGCTCTTTCTACTACTCCTACAGATCCCATCTAGCCAATTCTCATCTCAGCTGGAAATTGGAGTTCAGCCAGGTAAGAACTCTTTATAAACTCTTTTTCTGGAACTTCCTGGTGGTTTTGTAGACTTTTTGACTTATTGGATCAAGTTTCCTCTGTGCTTTATGCCTCTAGATGCCTATAGAGCTGTGAATTGCAACAATCAAACTTGTCCTGCTCTTTAGAGAACTGCCTAACCTCAGCCTCATTTCACAGCAATCAGGATTCCCTGACATAGCAGCATTTCACAAACATCCAGATCTTTCATAAATCAAACTGGAATTTTATTAAGTCTTGGCTTCAACAAGCCAAAAAGTGGTAAAAAAGGCAGATGCCAACCCCCAGCATGAGGTTAGAGGACAGCAAAATTTCTGTTAATACAGGCAAGTAGGAAAGAATTTGTAACTGGATTGTCTTCATACTTTTTGGTGAATTAGCAAATCAATGGAGAATATCACGTAGAACCATAGAATGGTTTGGGCTAGAAGGGACCTTAAAGATTATCTAGTTTTCACCACCCTGCCATAGGCAGGGACACCTCCCACTAGAACAGGCTGTGGAAGGCCACATCCAGTCTGCCCCTTGAACACATCCAGTGATGGAGCACAGTGATGAAACCCGTATAGAAAGTCCCTCCCCAGCTTTCTTGTAGGCCTCCTTCAGGTACTGGAAGGCTGCAATAAAGTCTTCCCAGAGACTTCTCTTCTCTCAGCCTGTCCTTATAGGAGAGGTGTTCCAACCCTCTGATCATCTTCATGGTCTTCCTTTGGACCCGTTCCAACAGGTCCACATCCCTCTTGTACTGGGGGCTCCAGAGCTGGATGCAATACTCCAGATGGTGTCTCACAAGAGAGGAATAGAAGGGGAGAATCACCTCCCTTGACCTGATGGCCATACTTCTTTTGATGCAGCCAGCTGAACACCAAAGCTCCCTTTTATTAGGTCTCTACTCGTGAAAATGCTCATGGTGTCAGTCTTTCTCATACACAGACCTCATCCTACTCAGCTTTCATTTATTTCTTCATCATTGCTCAGTAGCAAGCAACAATTTTTCCAGGGTAAAAGAAGGGAACAAAAATTAGAGTTCTACATAGTGGTCAACATAATGCAAAACATAACTTTCTCACATTTGCAGAACTGGTGGTTCTAACACCCATACCAATCTTGTCACTCCTCCCCTTACTGGGAAATATGAGCACAGATATTTTCTGGCCTGGCTCTTTCCCTCAAAGGTCGTGCAATTAAAACCAGATTCTTCAGCTTTCTGCTTTTGATGCTGTGAGAAAAGCTCTCAGGGCTTCAGCACCATCCCCTTCAGCAGATCACTAGGAAATAGGAGTAAATATAATTTGTCCCTTTAGGATGCTGATTCCCTGGTGCCACATGGAGGAGTCCTGGCTGTTATTCATGGTTTGAAGGGATCTGACAGTTTGAGAGTAGCTGGTAAAATGTAAACGAACCTAAGCATATTCTCACTGCTGGGTGCTGATCCTAGCTTGAATGGTGGTTTGGACTTGACTTGTGTAGCAGAAATAAGCTTAATACGCATGGACATTCCAGAAATTTTCCCACGACCTTTTTCACAGAGGTCCTTAAGTTGAGAAGCCTCTTTTTTGATCATGTTGTCCCCATGAGTAATGAGGACAACTGATTCTTGTGTTTTGCTAGAAAACATGCTAGATATCTTTGTTTAAACTCAACTTGTTGTGATACTTGGCCCTTTCATCTCAGACAAACTTCTTGTGACACTCGGTTATACATCTGTCATCTTTAGACTAATTCACTATGTGTCCTGACAGAGAAGAGAGGAGATTCCCCTTCTCAAGGAACATACCAGTGTGAACATCATAATAGCAGCCTCTTCAATGATTCAAGGCTTCTGACATTACTGTTGTGCTCCACAGTCTTTGCTAATTGTCTTTCACTTCCAAAGCATACTAGAGGGCCATGGTCCTAATTTCAAAATTCAGCGATAAAATAAATGTCTCATTACATCTACAAAGTTTCTGTCTATGACTCAGCAAGTGAAATGGTAAATGGAGACCTTGAAACTAAGTAAGCAGAAGACGTGTTTCACGGAAAAGTGAAGCAAAATCTTTTCAGGTGAAGTAGTTCACCTGTTTAAAAAAAAAAATAGAAAATATTAACTGAAACAGAGTTCTGCTTTCTTATACGAAAAATTATCACATACTTACAAAAAATATAAGTATTGCTGGACTCTGATTTCAGTGGGACAGGAATTCCATCCGGCAATTATGGAGCACATAGTTTAGTATCAGTACTGTCTGATGGATAATGTTACTGCATTTATTTACTTTTGGTTGACTGTTACTCTTTATTAAACCCTAATAGGACATCATTCCTGGTTTTCCTTCCTTTGTGATTACTACTACTTTCTCATATTTGTTTAACAGGAGTTATCATCTGGCTTGTAGGCATATTCTTCAACTGAATATGAAAATACTTTAACATAGAGTGGGCACTAGAAAGAGAGAAGGCTATGGAGTGTTAATTATGCAAAAAGACAAGGGTCCATCCCAAATTCATTTATTCTCAATTTGAAAAAATTGCATAAGGAAAGCCTCTCACTTTTTTGTTTTTATCATCTGATGATTTAAAAGTCCATCAACACAAGCAGGTATTCTTAAAATATGAGAGTTAGAATTAAAGCTCTTAAAAGAGTTTGAAATCTAAAGCCACATTTGGATTTTTTTCAGTTTTTCTTTTTTTTTGCAGAAAAGTCATTACTGTCTCTAGTTCTGTTGTGAAATCTTGCCAGTGACATAGCTATGCACAAAATGACTTTTTACGAATTCAGTTCTCTTATAATAGAAGTCTGTGTCAGAATTCAGATCAGCTGTACAACTGAAAATGAAACCCTAGTGGATTTTTAAACAGATATAAGGTAATTTAAAACGTTTCGATATGTTTTATAGTACAAAAATCCTTTGTTGATAGACCACAAGCTATTATATATAAATGTTTACAGTATTCTTAATATTGAAAAATGAATCCTTTACAATATGGGATTGTTCTTGATCTAGAAGGAATTTATACTGTGAAAATGGCAAAAAACTATCATTTTTTAATTCTGTCCTGTGCAGTTCGATACTAAGTTCTGGCCTATAATTATACTTTTTTCTTTTTACTACCTTAAAACTTTACTTTGAAGTGTCATTCACAATGGAAGGGACCTTTGAAAACTTGCTGCTTCTCTCTGGATCTTGTAATTTCAAATTAAGTTTTAAGCTACTGTATTTATAAAATGTGAGAAAAGGTTGAGTTCATAGACTAGCAGCAATATGTGAAAATGCATCAAAGGCAATTTAAGTTGAGTTTCCTTGTTCTGACCCTGCATTTAATAAAATATTAAAGTTACAAGATTTTCCCAGTCAACACAGCAGGACAGCAATGAGGTATTGCTGCAAGTTAATGCTTTTGAGTAAATCCAGTGTCCCAGTTGCCTTCTTTTTACTTAGAAAGTGTCTTCTCATATGGCTGAGAAGTATCCATTTACGAGAAAATATAGTGAGTTAATGTCGTTCAAAGAGCACTCTACCCAAGAAAACGTTATGTTTTCTATCTCCTGTACAAAGAATGTGTGGAAAAGTCTATCAGGAGTAAACCATGTACTATTGCACAATTTTGAACATGTAATACACAGAATTTCTGAAGGCATTCTGTTAGGCTAATTCTTATAGGATATGCTTCATTTTTGGCAGATGATTACTGTGGAAAGCATTTCCTTCTTCAGATATTAGGATTATTACGAAATGCAGGTGTTTTGAGAGGAAAATCAGAAAACAATGTGCATGATAGGAAAATGAAAAATAACAAGAAAATAAATGCAACACATAAATGGCAGTGAAAAGATTAGTTTAGAAAAGCCAAAATGGTTGGTGAAAAAAGTTTTCTTTTCAACCTCTTTATCATTGAAAATATTAGCTGCCAGCCAAATTGATGAAATGAGTTATGTGGAGTATGCAGAAGACAGATAGCAGTTTTAGCTGTGTCTTGACTGAATACTGACTGCAAAGTGGCAGACTTCATTGGCAGCTCTGTTGACCTTTCTTCAGTTGATGTAAATAGGGATTTATACTACGAGAAGAATGTGTTTGTCTTGTAGCAGTCTACCTTTTTTTTGAACCCCAGAAAAAATTTACATGGGAGAAAGAAAAACTTAATGATACAATAAGTAGTGGAAATGAGCAGAAAAGTGGTTTTAAAATATATGAATGTCTCACATAGATATGAAATAAAACCAACCTGCGTTCTAACATATTCTTGATGAACAAAATATACTGCCATTGTAGAGATCCCCCAATTACTTCCCTAAGGCATCTCTGTATGAGATGCATTAAATCACCATAAATCCTACTAAAAATAAATTAGAATCTTGCTATAATAATCTCCTACAATATAATATTCAGCTAGGTCCTTTAAGTCAGCTTGAAGAAGGATGACAGGAAATAGTGAACATGCACTATGTACTGTGTACAGGTAAGCACAGGCAAACATTGATGCTTGTTACAGTGCTCACTTATCTTGAATGGTCTTGGCAGCTGAAGTCCAGTTCCATAAATGGACATGGGCTACATTCATGCAAGACAATTAAATTTTACCTCTAAATCAAACACTTGGACACCAAAGGCATTCAGGAAATCTCTCTTGTGGGATGAACAACTGAGCGGTTTCCCTTCCAGACACTGCCAGTTAGAAATGTGTGCAACTGCTCAAGCCCAGATGTTGCTGGGAGGTTGTGCTTGTGTGGTGCCCACACCCCTGTGGGATTCACGTAGGTTCATGCCCTTTGATTGACTTGCAAAGAAAACCACATCCCTGCTACTCAGAGGGGAGCTAATCAAAATAATAGGGCTTTTTTCTGTTGTAAAATGTTGATTGAAGAGAAAATGAAGGCAAGGGAGGTATGTGAATTTGGTGAGAGTTAAATCCAGTGGTCTTAAAGCAATCTGTAACTGAAGTGACACAAAACCTCTCACAGTTCATTAGCTTCTTGTAACAGCTAGCAGGGGAAGGTATAAAGCTTAAAAAAAATCCAGACAAACACAGAAACAAAACAAAACAACAAAAAGCACACAAAAATTTATTGGATTTTTTAAAAATTTGGTTAATTATACTGAAAAATGTAAATATAGATAATTATTTGTTTATTATAAATTGGTTTGCTGTTGCTGTAAAGCAATATTTTCAGAATTTTCCTGCAAGAATATTAGGAATCAATCAGCATCTTAAAGACCACAGTCTGCACTGCCAGTTCAGGGAAGATACAGTGTGCTCCCTTCACATGTGATTGGCAGGGGAACATCTGTTGTGAAAGCCCAGTGTACAACGTGCACAGCTTGAAGTTCAGTGGTTCTTTTTTACTGAAGGTGTTGATCACAGAAACAGCTTCAGTCTTCAGGAAAAAAAATGTTGAAATGCAACTAGTGAAATGAAGAGCTAGGTAAAATCTCTTACCCCCAAAAGAATACAAAATCTGGGGAGAAAAAAAAGTATTTAAACACTAGGAAAATGACATAATATAGAAAGTACATTGTTTCTAATGCAATTTCTGTAAAACCTTTGGACAATAGAAGAGAAATCAATAAAGATGATTACTGGGTGGCAAAGAACTGTCACACTACTGAAGTAATTTTTTTCCTGAGGTTCACATTGAGTCAAAAACACTTGAAATGTGTAAGCTAGTCTTCTAAATCACTTTGTGGTATGTGGCACCAATACTTAACTATTTCTTGTAATTATCATCTGCTAAAAAGTGTCTCACAAAGGCCTGGATACAAGTTGTCAACGTGGTCAATAGATTCATTGATACAGTGATTCATTTTATTGAAAAATTTTAAGAAAAGGTTAAATCTTTTCTAAAAATAATACAAAATTTTCTTACAGATTTAGAGCTTCGTGCAATTGCTTCCAATGAACAGGTGGCCAGATTAGATGTTCCAAATGGTCTCTTCTATGAATTTCTGATTTATGTATGTAAGTAGATGTAGGGAACTTAGACGAACCTAGGATTCTTTTGAGGAAAAAAAAAAAAAGAATAAGAAATAAGGTGTGCTGAACTGGCATTACACTGGACTGCAGCAATACTTAAAGGCGGGGGAGGGAGGAAAGAAAGTAGGGTATGAATTTTGAGCACATGGGAAAGTCTGGAGAAATACTGGGAGACAAGATGTTGAAATCTAAATTTGTAAAATTCTAGGCATCTTAACTTTCTCAGATCAGCTTATGATGATTGTAAGAATAATGTGGGGTTATTTTTTTTAAATGATGGATTTTATAATTTTTTAAAATATTCCTTGTTTTTCTTTTTTCTTAGCTTATGAAAAAAGAAGAGAATTTAGTGTCTTTCTCCCTCTACTCTTTAAATTAATTATTTTCAAATGTAATCTTGTTAGATTTCTTTGTTCATACAAAAAAGGAATGCAAGTAAGGAAAATAATACTACTTGAAGACATGTATTCCTTGATTGTAGGGCAAGCCAAGAACTTCATCCTCATATTACATTAAATGCAACCTTATTTTTTGTACTTTTTTTCCTCGCAAAAATTAAGTCATTTTGGAATGTGGAAGTGTCCACTTACCTTTTGGGGCATGAGAGATTAAAGTTAAAGCAGTATATGTTATACATGCCTTATAAACAATGCAAAACACCTGCATACATTAATTCATAAGTCAGTATGGAAATATGTTAGTAAATGCAATGCAATTTTAATCAATGATACAGGGAAGAGGTGTATTTTCTCACATATTTGTCAACTCAAGGCAAAACTTTCCTAAAAACAGTCATCATAAGCCTTTAAAGTTATATTATAAAATATATCTTCAGTATATATATATGTATTGACTTGAATGAGCTCAGATGGATTTCTCCAAGTCCTTCTATATCAATCACATCTATACCTAGATTATCAGTGAACTGATGAAAACACATTGATTTAAATCCAGAACATCAATTGTAGATAGCATGAAAAAATTCTTATTAAAATTGTCAACCAAGTATTTAATGAATGCTCAAACTCAAGAGACAAATGCATGCTGAACAAAAATGTTTTGGTGTTATGCAATACTCAGTATTCTTTTAGCATGAACAGTGTGCATCTTATGCACACACCTATCTGGTATGGTAGCCTATTTGTTTTAAGAAATTGATCCTACTCAGTCACAAATATGAGATGAAAGCCTAGAGAAGAATTATCATAATAAACTCATCTATCTCCTCATTTTATTACATTTAAAATATCTGAAGACTACATTTTTCTATTTCTTTCTTCTACCATATGACTTATGTGCTGGATTTCCTCTATGTTTCAGAAAACTGCAGACGTCCTTGCAGGGAAGCTACAGTCAAACTTTGGCCATACTTGTTGCATCTCTATAGGTATCTAATTTAGGACTCAGGACTGATAAGATATAACTTCACACACAGTGAGGCAGATATCCTTCAAACACAGTGAGGCAGACACTGAATTTGGAAACTCTTAATTGCAAAGTATTCTGACAGAATAACACTGTTTATTATAATAGCATGTTTATTAGAACTGCAGGAACTACATACACTTATTTTGTTATAATTTGCCTTTTATTTTCATTGAAACATTTTGTTTAAACTTTTGCTTAATTGTATTTTATCCCTCTCAGGAGATTTATTTTCCATGTTGGCACCATCTCTAGCACTGTAGGATTGGTGCTATTGAAAAGTGGTGCAATATGAAGACCTACTGAAACAGAAGACAAAGGTAAAAACTTTCTTCAGAAACTCAAGAAAAGTATGCATACATTGAAAGATAAAAAGAACAATGAGCAATGAAATGAATCTGGTTTTTAAATGAGTAAATCATCAGTCAAGCAAAGTTCTTATTTAAAAAAAGCAACAGCCTTCACAAAGGTGATATAAAGATTAGTAAAATACCTAATGAGACAAGAAATTCAAGAAATGAGTAAAGAATTTTCATTATTTATTTACTTTTTTTTGTATCTTTAAGCTCTGACATAGTTTCCAAATGAATTCTGTGATGTCATTTTGGCTTTGCAGTTTAGAAGAAAAACTTTTTTAACTCCTTCCAGAAGTCTAATAGTCCTTCACCATCCTGATTGCCAACAGGAAACTGAAGGCTTGCTGGTATCTTTGGGAGAAAAGGTTTTGGACTAGCAATTACAAAAGTGCTTCACTTTTTCAGCTGAAGTAATCACAAAAACAGAGATCAGGAGGAATAAAAGAAACTTCAAAATGAATCAGTCAGCAATTTCCAGATATCAGATAAAAAATGAAATTCATACTTGGTTTATTTATTAATAAAGACCAGGTTGTTGACCAATGAGGAAAAGGCAAGATAGTTTAGGAGAATGAGACTATGGAAATGATCTTTTTCAGTATAGCTCAAAAATCCAAAGAAAGTGGAGGGGGAGAACAGAGTGAGAAATTTCCATACTAGAGCTCTGAAAAGGCAGAAAAAGGAAGCAAAACTTCTTCAGTAGATCTAAAAAGTATGGAGGATCCTCTTTACTGGTGAATTCCAAATATGTATTTGCATTAGTTCAGGCATCTACAGGCCAATAAAAGTGATTTCAGAAAAATATCAAGTTTTAGAATAAATTAAATAAAATTGTGTGAATAATGAATGAGATACAAACCAATGTAAGTTTGACAAAAGTCAAACCAATGTAATACCTTCTCTCATAACTTATTATTTAGACAAAATAAATTACATAATTCTTTTTTATTTTTAAATACCAGCAAAGTATTTTTCCTACTGCTTCTAGAGAAATACTGTTATTTAAGGAACATGGGTGAGAAAGGGAAATGTGAGGAGCTACCTAAAGACAACATTGTCATGGAAAGTGGATGTCACCAAAAATGGCCTTATCAGATACAGAGTGGTTAACCAGGGATGGTGCTGGTATATATAGTGGAGGGTTTTATTAATAGTGTTGGCATAAATAATAGAATGTATTTTTGTAATTTGCTAGCATCATTAAGTTGAAAACCTCATGCAGGTGAGTGATTAGAATAATGCACATTGAGGATAAAATATTGTGAGAGCCCAAGTTCTCATGAATCAAAATAAAATAAAGAATTGAGCAAAAGAAGGCAAATTTATTCTGCTATGTGTGGGAACTGCTCAGATGGAATCAAGTAGGAGGAGATGAACCATGTTGTATTAACTGATCATACGACACCCGTAACTTCCCCATGTGATTGTAATGTATATCAATGTCTGAGAAGTTGATAGTCCATCTTATGCAAATAAAATTAATTGGGTTCTTTTGTATGACAGAGCTGAAAAAGAAAGTCACTGCTGTCTGTTATGTACATCAGAGGCATAAAACTAAAGGTAACTAGCTCTTTAAACCGAGGCCAGATATCACCACAAAAGGACATACGTGTATGCTGATAATAAATACATCAAAGAAGGAAATTAGAAAGTGATAAGTAACTGTCAGAGCAACAATGATTTGTAATATTAAGTATAACTATTTTTAAAGATATAAATGGCGTAGTACAATTCAATAGATACCTGTAATAGCAAGAAACCCTTTGTCAGTGACAGAGAATAGTACACTCGATACAGGTATCCTTCAGTCCTGCAGTTCTAGGGGTAGGTTGCTGTTTTCAGTATGTCCGAACTAATCTGTAAAGCTATTAGAAAGTATAGGGTATTCAGATCTTTGTGCTGAATCAGACTTCCAGGCACATGTCAAAATTCCCCACATCTTGGAGAATAGAAGTATTTTATTTTGCCTTTATCTAATTTTTCTTCAGGCATTAGAATGTAAACATTAACATTTTTATGCAGCTAATATTCTGAAGTACTCTGTCAGTGATGTATCATAAATTAAGCAAATTACTTGGAACGCAGTAAAACTGAGAAGGTTTGATTGACAATCATAGGATGCAAGCAATAATTTAAAAATTGAGAGAAAAAAGAATAATAATCCTATTATTGGATAATAGGACAAAAGATACTGTGTTCTAAGGGTTAGCATATTGCCATAGAGTTTTGCAGTCTTAGATAATGTAGGTAGTTGTGAATCTGTCTAGTTATTAATAGATAGAGAATTGTGGTCCTATAGCTTTCATGCTAAGTCAACAACAGTTAGAGTCAACAAAATCCACACATATGTTGTTTATAAAGTAAGTTTATTTTACTGCATGTGATCATATGATTTTACTTTTACTTGGACATCCTATAATTCATGTATTCTTTAACAATTACTGAAGGTAATTGAATAATTCTGTCTTTTAAACAAAAAATGGTTATGGCTCAAAAGTTGAAAAATTGTGTTGGCAGCCTTAAAGCACAGTGTAATGGCTAAAGAAGTTAAACTGAAAATTTTACTATGGGAATCTAGTCCATTTTTTGAACTTCATTTTGTGCCATGTGGGAGACCAGAAGGTGCATTAAAACCTGTGTTAAATGTGATTAATGCTTAATTCTAGTAAATTTAAAATCTGTGTGCTCAAGAACTTTTGATCTTTTGAATATCATCAGTAATGGTCTTTCTACCTCATATACTAACAAAGGACTGTTTAAATGATATTTTCAGAATATACCCTAATTTTTTTTCTTTGTCAAATAGGCGTGCAGTAGCACAAGTTTTAAGAGATTTGGGGACTGATATGAAATATTAACTCATAAATATTCTTTATGCTAAAAGATCGACAAACTTCTATTTGTTCACCGTTCATTTATAAAGCAAAGAGGTTCTACCATGGCATATTAGAGTAGGAGAATCTTTTAGAGAATGATATAAAAAACAATAATTAAAAAAAACAGACTCTAAATATTTCATGAGAACAGAGGAATGTGACCAAAATCATGAATCATAAACCAATACTTCAATTATTGTATACAGTATTTCTGTCTGCACAATGCTTGAGACATGTAAAATGAATGAAACTTAAACTGAAGCTCCAAATGAGAACAGATCCTTCACAAAAATTCATTAGCACTGTCATATCCAAGAAATTCACATTCATAGAAAACTTGTTGCACATGAGCTATCTCCTGCAGCAACTGAATGCACATGCTAGTTTTCATTTGTTCCTTTTGCTGACAGAAAGTTTCTGTTCTTGGTTTGTTCCTGCTGTTTTTAGAAATGGAATCCTTAAGGAAGGTCAGACCTTCATGAACAGAAACCTGTCAAACCAGGCCATGTATGAGACAGCCTTGGTGATGTTTCTTAAGAGGCTCCACAATTGAGTAAGAGATTATGCAAAGGCAACGCATTTCAGAATGTACCTCAAATATTCTCTTCAGCAGGTTGTTCCCAGTCATTGTAGCAGATTACCTTCCACACTGTTCCTGTGTAACTCCTTCCAGTGGCTAACTCCACCTAGAAAATGTTTATAGTGACTTCATGATACTGGAGAATTCCAGTATCACATACTAGATATAGCTGTGAGATTTATCTTTATTGTAAGACAAGAAGTGTCTTTTCTTTATGGCAAGTCAGAAGCTCATGATTGTTCCTGTTGCTTACCTTTTTCTTAAGCACAAAGAAACCCATCTTTCTTAACTAGCTCTTCATACCTGACTTTTTTCAGTCAGATATTTTCACCTTTTTTGTTGTTGCTGTTGTTCTAATACCATTTAAATACAGATTATATGATTCAACTGCAATTCCAGTATAAGTTAGGCAATATGAAGTATTTATGTTGACTTCTAGAGAAATGGTTCTCAGTTAGTTATTTTCATGGTTGTCATTCCTGGTTTACATTTTTTTTTTTTCACCCATTTAGTTACAGCATGTAAACATGGTGGATGATCACCTCTGGATGACTTTATCACTTGAAAAGTTGTTGTTGAAGCATATATCAGAGAACCTTCCTATACTTGTTTGCTCGTTAAACTACCAGATTAATTATTTTCAATTTCAGTGAAATGGGAAAGGGTATTCTACCCTGTCCCCATGATCCTGAAAAGAATATGTAATCTCCTGGATTACCTTGAATTCAAGAAAGAATCACTTTTTCAAAAATTGGTTCTGAAGCTGTATGTGATTTCAGCAGAAGATAATTTCTCTGTACTGATAGAAGACTTTTTACATCTAATATCATGTATATAATGATGGGATCCCTATGGGATAATGACAGCAGAAAAAGGGAAGCTTTGAACTGAAGAACAAGCACAAAAATGATTGGTGCTTCTCAGAATGGAAAAAATGTCAAAAAACATCTTAAGTCACAGAAGCTGAATATACTGTTTCCCACTTTCAAGAATTATACCAACACCCTCTGATAAAAGATAAGACCAGTTCCATTAATAAAGAACTGTTCTGAAGTAATGATTGTGGTATGATTAGCTTCTACATAAACTATAGAGCAAAATATCTTTGTAGAAGCTGCTAAGTTACAAATAAAAAGTGGGAAGAAAATGAAAAGACAGATGGTGTGGTTATCACCTAAAAGAAAAAAATTCCCGTTCCTAGTAAGAGCATCTAATTTAACAACAAAAAATAAAAATCTTACCAGAGCCAGTAAGCAGTAAACTAAGGCAAAGAATTGTGGGAGTTATGGCACTTGGCATCTCAAAAACAAGTACCCTACATATGGCAATGTCTGCAGATCTGCAACACAGACAGACATGCTGCAAAGTTAAGCACAGCAAACAAGGTGCATACAGGCACAGAAATTTAAATCGAAGCTGTAATTATGGTGGCGGGGGAGACACCTTTGCAAACTATTCCCAGAGCCAACACTGAAGATAAAAACTCTATTGCAGGTAAACTTCAGAGAGAAATTCAATGTTCCTGTCAGTAGATGCCTGATCTAATAATCAGATATAAGCACATGAAGGGGAGGGAAGAAGAACAAGAACAACAACAAAAATCCAGAAATACAATGACCAATATTCTTTAATTTAAATTTGTCTTTAGAATAGTCAGCCTAGGGATATGATGAAAACCCAATTATCGGGAACTGGACAAGGTCCTAGACAGTATAATAAAGAGGAAAATGATGGTGCTGACATAAGAGAGAAATGGGTAATATCATACGTATTTCCATCTTAATTTTCCATTTCTAACCCCTGTGATTTTATGCCTCCCAGATAATGGAAACTTCTTTTTCCTTTGTAGTAGAGTAGTTGGAGTGAAAACTCTGTAAAACTGTTACTTCTATTAGAAGAGAACCAGAAATAATTTCCATTTTTCTCTTTCTGTCAGTAAAGGCCTCTGCTCCGGTTATGGTTTTACAGGCACAGGGCACTTGTCTGAAAGGCAAAGGCAGCTGAGAACACGGTGGAATTATGCTGGATATATAAGCTTTTGGTAGGACTGTGATGTATGTTTTTCCCTTTGCATATAGGGAAAAGGTAAGTCTGATGTGACTCCAAAATCCTCGTTGTGGCAGAAGTGGAACACGTGAAAGTCAGAAGCTGAGAACAGTCATTCTGGAGCAGGGGATTAGAGGGGGCAGCTTCAGACAGGACTATTATATCTAACTCTGTTGACATTTTAAAAGGTTCTGTCATCCTGCAGGACCTATTATGGATACCACTGTAATTACAACTCCTCGTCAAATAACGCCATGGAAAAAGTAGGAAAAGGCTCAGAGTCTTAGCCACTGCTCCTTGCATGTTCTCTGCAGACCTGTGAAATTCAAATTAATTCCTTTGAGGAATCTCATCTTCATGCCTTTTCTTCCACATTTTTATCTCCAATATTTATTATATGGGCAAGGATTGTGTTTCACAGTGTAGATGTCTCATACAAAGTACAATAGGGTTCAAATTCTGAGTAGAAAGCCCTAGGAAATTTTTGTTGTCTGAGAAAAATGTAATCTTAACTTTAGCATGTAGAAGAAAAGCAGCCACTTAAATTAAAACTGTCAAAACCAAAGTATTATTATTTGTGAAATACTAAAGAGAACCTGGAAATTAGAGAATTTTTACCTCAGAATTTCATCGTAAATTTGGGAATTTCCTTTGAAAATTAACAAGCATATATCTTATATATCTTCTGCACAACAGACTTGATAACTCTTTCTATATTATATAGTATTCACTACCCCATCATTAATCAAGAAGGGTTTATTGTTGGTTAATGCCATCTAAAATGGAAACTTCAGTGACAAAAGCTCTTACTAATTTATTTTTAATTTTTATGCAGGAAGGGGAAAGTATGACAAATTTTTTCTTTCTTAGAAAGTGCTTACAAATATAATCAGTGGAAACTTCCACAGTCTCTTATGAACACAAGTACTATAAAGACCCAAGGTATTCTTCACTTATTATATGCTTTTATGCAGCCTGCTATACCCATCAAATTCAGTTAAAAAAATCATGAAAATATGAGCATTTCTTCTTATTCTAACCTCCAATTTGCTGTTCTTCATTAACTCTACTTTTATCCAAATGTAGTACTCTAGTGGTGTAAACTTGCACTCTTAAACACAGAACATTTTTTCTTAATAATCTCTTTCTCTTAGCATCTATCATTTCTCTCACTTATGTCAATATATCTGGATTGTTCTTCTTGTATTTGCTTCACAAATAAATGGTCCCTTTCCTTCCACATTAAACCTTCTCTCTTAAATATATTCTGTAGTGGTATCGATGCTCTGAACACTTAGTGCTTCCATTCAGTTTCTCTGTGCTTATTCTACAAATGATTGGGAGCACAAATGCTGCCTCTATGGACTTGTTATCAAATCTACTAAGAGATTAGCCATAACTAATCAGATTAAAACTTTCCAAAACCATGGAGAGGCCTCCTAGAAAAACAAAATGGATATCAGCTGTGTGTGGAGTGGAAAAAAACTCCAAACTTGCTATCTGAGTCAGTGATACACAGAAATGCACAGGTAGAGAGAGTGGATGTCTCATGAACTTGAATGACACTGAAACAGGTGCTGCAGGGTCCTTTGTACAGATTGATGGCGACTGTCTGACCAACCTCATTATCTGAATGTGCAGATTGAATGCAGTTCCCATCATGCGACACCCTACATGAGGGAAAACAAGGAATGCTTATTCATTCCATACTAAAGCAATCAGTAAGTAAAATATAGAAAGATGCCTTGGAAATAGGCCTTTAATCGTTCTCCCCTTTTTTTGTACCCATGAGTCTTGCATTGTCTGTGCAGTGAGATAGCTTCAGTCAGAAAAAAAATGATAAATAATACTGCTGAAGTGATAAACTAAGAGGTGAACAGATATGGACTGGAACCCTTTCAGGCTTAGAAAATAATGAACTTGGGTTTCTCACCTTGTGAGTATTTTTTACAGAAAAAGTGCCATTGATGCCCCAGCTTTCTTCCATGATCTTAAATAAAAATAATAATGGAAGTATAAGATATCTAGCATCCATAGATGTTATGAGTTTGTGTTCAGAGAGTATCTATTACACTGAATGCCTGCAGTCTCCACTTAATTATGGAATTCAAATTAGATTCTGATGGGACACAAGCAGTGATCATATTGATGCAAAAAAGCATGGACAGAAGTTAAACACATAGAAAATTTTAAATTAAGATAAATAGATGTAGACCCCTCTGGTTCTGACAGAGAATTGTAATTTTTGTTTTAGGCCTGTCTGTACTGCCTATGATCCTTTATTTGTCCCAGCCCTAAGTGTAGCCTTTCAGCAGACACTTTTTCTGGAATACCATGGGAAAAGCAGCACTGTATATCTTGAAGTGCTATGTGCCAGACTGAGACTTGAAGTACCATTTTTCTATACATTACATTTACTAAAAAACCATGGAAAAGAGTATGTGACATATAGGTAGAAGGTATAAATACAATAAAATATAATACTTATGTACTGTAGAGGGTGCAAACATGTTCCATCTCACTTACCTTTAATATCTAAAATTATATGACTAAATACGAATTTATCCTTGTTTCCTTTCTAGTCAATGGAGAGCAATAAAGACATCCAGAAGGCCCATCTTGACTCATGTTAGCTATGTATTTTAGGATAAAATGAATCACCCTTTGCAAGTATTTTTTTCTTGCCTGTGATTTTAAGTGTGTTACCAGCTCAGACTTAAGCAATTCAAAGTTAAACATCTCAATTTGTGCAGAATATCCAATCCCATATGTCAACCTGATAAAAGGAATGGATAAAAATTGCCCCCCAAAGACATTTACTAATTGGTAAAAAAAATCTTAAAAATTACCTCAAACCAGTTCAGCAAAAACTTATTCTTAGCCAGCAGAACTTAGTTTCAAACAGTTCACACATCTGTAGTTTCAATTACATGCATATCGTACATTGTGCGATGCAATTTTGTTTTACTGCCAACAGTAACAGAAAAGCTATTTCAGCTGTGTCAGGTTGGAATAGCAGTGTCATCTGAAATCTAGTGACCTATTAAATACAGTTATTTGCACAGAGGCTGGCCAACCCCCACCCCATATACACACTTTTCCTCCCCTAAACACTTTTCTGACTGTGTAGCTAGTGTGAAAACATTAAACATAGCAGTGTTTTCTGTTGGTTTTCATTTTTAACTACGCCTTGTATCATTAACAAAGGTTCTGATTTTCTATTTTGTGGTCTTTTCTTAGTTCTCTCGTGCATTCTATTGCAGAAGTGTTTGGGATACTCACTGCATTCAGAAAATGGCAACATAAGAGGAAATGGAGAACATTAATGGATATTGTTTCCAAGGAAACAAAGCATCAGAGGATATAAGAAAGCCAAGAGGGATGTTATTTCTTTTCCCCAAGAAAACAAGGGAATAGAGGGAATGGAAAAGCTAACGAATAAATGACTTAGGTAAATAACCAGTCACTGAAAATATTATTTCATTGAAATTCTTGAAATTCTGTCACATAGATGGTTAAGCCTCATTTTCAACCACTGCCTTAACTTAATTTTTTTCTTTTTCTTTCGTAATGCTTCATATTGTGAAAGGAGAAATGCCATTCTCTGCTTACAATGACATACCAAGCAATAAATGTTTTTTATTCAAGACATTATCCATGGATAATTTTTATTTTTGAAAGTAAAACCTTGCTGGATAGGAAGGAGTTGCAGTATATTTAACCGGGAGGAAGAAGGGAAGGAAAAAAAAAAAAGCAAAAGAAGACCAAAGTCTATTACAGCATATAGTTGAAAAAAAATTTTAACAAATTCATTCTTCAAGATTAATGCAGGTTTTGGTGTTTTATTATCAAATAGATGTCATATTATGTCAAATAGGTGTCATAATTACGCAGAAGTTCAGAACTTGACAGCTTCAGCAATTAGTTCTCCAGTGTTTGGAGCAAAAGTCAGGTGTAACATTAGGGACCGGGGCTGGCTTGAGATGTACAGCTAGGAGAATGATCCTCTCCCAGTTCCCAAGAAGAAAGAAGGGACTGAGATGAACAGTAAAATACCAGTGAAAGAAATGAGAAAATTACCAAAAGCAGCAGTGGGCATATCTAGGCCACACTCTTAATTTTAATGTGTTGTTTCCAAATGCTTTCCAGACAAGTCTGGAGTGACTGCCTGAGCAACAGATGAGATTTGACCTTTTTTACTGTAATTGAATTTTTGCTAGGAAGGCAAGTGGCAGCTTTTTCTGCAACCAGTTTAAGGCTGGATGAACAGTAATATACAAAGTTTTTCTATCACAGAAAAAAAAAGCAACTGAGCTATAATATTTGAAGGAAATTTAAGTCAGAAACAAGCTAACCTGGCATGGACCCAGCACAGACTACTGCAGACACACAGAGACCATCCCTTCGGAAATTTGTTTATTTGTCACATTCATTTGTCACATGGCAAGAGGAATTGGTGTGGTGCCGTGCTGCTGGCAAACTCTGAACTGCAAGGAAGATGTCTAACATTCTAAAGAAAGGCTTTGAAGCTCTATGATCATACTGGAATGACAAATGGAAGCCTGTGGAGATTTTTTTTTTTCCCCAGAAAAGAAATGCTGTGGAAGACAAAATGGTGATGAGAGCTCTCTGAGATCCTGAACCAAAAGTACCACATGAAAAACTGAAGAATCTGGCCATGGTGAGACAAAAAAACTGTGACTATCTTGAAGATGCCTTCACATTAACATTTTAGAGGTGTACTTTTCAAGACAGTCCCCCACTGATTGCATATGCTGCAGTTTCATTCACATTGCTGTATGCAATAGATAATTTATATATTAACAGCAAGAGGCAGCATAATCTGTCCTTTTCCATCCCTACAGAGAAAGAATATGTGCTTATTGCCATTTCCCCATTTATACCATGCATATTACAATAAATTTAATGGACAGCAAGTTGCCATTTGTTCATGAAGGCTATGCAACAGAAGCTGTTACTGGGATTCTTTGTCTGCCTAAATAGTTTTAAAATTGTATGAGCTATAACACTTTGCCAGTCTTGGATTCATGGAAATAATAAGGTACGTCTCCCATATTATCTGTGTTTACCCTGGAAAAGTTTTCATAATCCCTTCCATTGCAAATACCAGGTTAATTTCATAGTTTAGGTCATCATTTCCCAGTCCCATTTAAAAAGAAATCTTTAACTTCATGAAGATGAAGGGATGCTCACTTTGGGATAATATACATGAAAAAATATCTGTATTTCTCATCATCTTCTAGACAACTTTTTAATGCTTAAGTCTTGCTTGTCTGTAATGTCTATGTGTGTGTAATTTAACATAGCTAAAAACACATCATGCCAAAACAGAAATGGGAAGTAAACACTCGATGTTCTTATCAGAGCATGTGTTTAAAAATGACTCTCATACACTTTTCTTAATGTGTTTATTCCAGTGGATAAAGTTATCTTAACTCAGTATGAGACTTTCTCTGACAAAATATGTCGAGTTTTTGAAACAATCATTTGGAAACCATTATCACAGTGTTGAATACTGGATGATTGAAACCCAGGGAAAAGATGAATGTAGATAGTTTTATGAAGAATATCAGATATTGAGAGATTCAATAGAATCAGTATGCATGCTCCAGAAGTTTTATATTAGGAAATGATCTAATGTTCTACCTTCAAGTGGGAACTTTTTAAAATTACTTAAAATATGTGGGATTTATTATGTCTACATATACCATAAATGCAAAGGTAGAGATAATAATTTGCTTATATAAGTAGACTGATATATGCTATGAAGACCTAGAATGGAGATGATCATGTTAAAGGTGACTTTCAAATTAAAATTTAATTGTTTTTTTTAAAAAACTTTTTTTTAAAAAAAGACTTTTGATTACATTGTCAAGTTCTTAAATAGAAGTCAGTAGAGTCATTGAAAAAAAAAAGTTACTATCTAAGATATTTACAAGTTATTCACAGTGATATTAAAGCATCCACTTAACTGGTTTTAATATTTAAACGAGAATAGAAAATATGACTTAGCAAGCTTGATAGATATAATCATATACTTCAATATTACTCTTGAAATGGAGTGTTTGACTTAGTTCTCTAGTAGTGAGAAACTGCCTTTTGTACTACTCCTGTTTCTAAAGGCTGCCATATTGGCAGAGACTCAGACTAAGAGGAAGAGTTCAAAATCTTTTCTTCTAAGAAATTGCAATGCCAACAAACAAATGTGTAAGAATAAAACAATGAAAAAAACAATATATGAGGTCAACCTTTGTCAATAGATTCACAGAATTGTTTAAATTGGAAGAGTTTTAGATTAAGGGTTTGTAACTCCAGAAAAACATCACAGTTTCATAATTTAACCTCATTTCACATTCAACAGTTTGCTGGCCAGCCTTAGAAAATCAATTTCATGAAACTTTTGTAGAAAGCGGGACTCAGCTATTTGGAGAATTTAAATAGAAACCAATGTTTCACTTTTAATATGTTGCTTCATTCAGGTTTTGACACAAAGATTGAATTTAAAATAGGTCTTGTAGAAAAATTCTGGGCCTTCCCTACAGTGCCGTACATGAATAAACATTTACTGAAAGCAAATGGACCTCATTCAAGCAGGATTGATGTTCACTAGAACCACAAGTTTTGCTGAATTTTCTGATATAAAATAGCTTAATCTCTGTGAATAATATGGTATGTTTCCAAAATATTTGTAGAACTTCAAACAGCTACATTTTCAATAATATACTCAAGTTTTCTACATTTAAGCAGAAATAAAAAAGGTAGAAACAAATACTATTTATATATTGTTCATTTTTATAAATAGTGATTTTTTTCCCTGTCTTTTGAAATTACTTAAATTAATTTCAAAGTCTTCTCTTAACATAATACTATGATAATTTTCTGTGATGAGATACTACAAACATACACTGTAATCCTAACAAATGCTTACATGACAAACATTTTGTTCATCATTAGATGGTTCCATGCTGGAAATCCTATTTTTACTTTTACTGTTTTTTTCACAAAAGTTGAGATTGGCCAAAATCACTACTTTCAAATACTATGTTCATGACAGTTATACATCCACTTCATCTCTCCTTTGGATATTCATGTTGATCTGGTTTTAATTTCCCCCCTCCCACAGCTGTTACTGGCACTTGTTGATTGTTAAAAAAATACTGTTTCAGACTGAAGTTGTGTGGTGAACACAAGTAAAATTATAATAATTTGGAACCATGAAAGTCCTCTTTCCAATGTATAATTTTTCAGTTGATTTGAAATATGGAAAATTAGGACTGATTACTCATTTCAGCATGACCAGAAATGTACCATGATTTGGGTAAACTTAACAAACGAACGCAAGACTTTGCCTCTTTAAATTTATCCCATCTTGCGTAATGTTCCTTGTAATCATTACTGTATCATCTCTCCCTATTTTAACATGTTTCCTGAACAGAAAACATTATGATAAGGTATTGTAAACAATGAATGTACCCAGTTACTGACAGACATTGATGTCTTAGTAGACATCAATTTTCTTTCATTAGAGAACAAATTTTTAGGCTACTTGTCTTGGCTAATTTATATTGCCATTTGATGAGTATTGACAACAGTTTGATTGGCAGAGTATCTAATTAACTGCTGTTCTGCAATAACTGCCTACAATGTTTTTTATACGGCACATTGGTTAGTGCTCTTCAGACCTCTGATATGATGACTACTGTGCTTGAAGTAAGTAGAGCAGAAATTTAGTAGAAGTTCAATACAGAGTAGAGCAATTTAAAGCCAGATTTCACTGTAAGCTAAAAGAGTGTAAGCTTTCTTTATGTGTAACTCAGACTGCCTGCTTTGAAGTGGAATCCTATCAAGAAAAGCCCTTGAGGCCTTGTCAACAGAGGAGATCAACTGTGGCCTAGTAGATTATTTAAAGGTCATTATTTTTCAAGGATTTTTCAACAGAATTCATGCTGTGCTTTTGAGATATACATATTTAAAAAATTACTGATGAATGTTTAAAAACAAAACTTCTCTTTAATATTAAAATTTTGTGGTTTTTAATTGTAACTGTCTTTTATGTGACTATACACAAACTGGGATAAAGAGGCTATTGGACACAACTGTTCAGATTGCCATAAACTCCAACAAGCAGAACATGGCTGGTCTGCAGGACAGCCAGGATACTGACTGGTGCAGATATTTAAAAAATAGTAGCAAACCCAGCTTTTCTCAAGACTCAAAGAGGGAAAAAAAGAAAAAAAGAGAAAAATATCTTGGAGTTCTGCAGCATTCTATGGGAATCTGAAAACTTCATGTTGAAATATAAATGAGTGGGTTTGTTGTTTTTTCTACATAGCTTTTAAAATTGTTAATCAGTGTAAGCAGCCTTATTTATTCTTTTTTACTTTTATTAATATTTGGGATTACTCCAATCCCCATGCAGGACCTTGCACTTGGCCTTGTCGAACTTCACAAAATTCGCATAAGTCCACTCCTCAAGCCTGTCAAGATCCCTCTGGAGGACAAAAGGTGGAACAAAACCCAGCCCAACAGAAAGTTCTACAGTGATTACTATTCACCAGAGACACCAGGAACACAGGCAATGAAGAGCCTTTGAGCTGTGTCTTTCCATCTGCAACTGTGTGTTCCTCTGGCATCATTTTTGAGAAAGCCCACAGCCTAGAATTGAAAAGACATCTCAACTCTCAAAATGTATTAGTCACTTCAAATAGGAGAAGGAGCTTTTGTTCCGCTGTTCTGCTATATAAAAAAATCCTTCAGACAGGTACTGCTTTAACAATGGACTGCATTTTCTTTGGCCTTCCCTATGCAGAAAATCACAGGATCACAGAATTACAGAATGTAGGTGTTTGAAAGGACCTCTGGAGATCATTTGGTTCAAATCCGCTGCTCAAGAAGTTTCACACAGATCAGGTTCCACAGGATGGTGTCCAGGTGGGTTTTGAAAGTCTCAAGAGAAAGAGACTCCATAATCACTCCAGGCAGCCTGCTCCAGTGCTCTGTCACACTCACAGTGAAGATGTTTTTTCCTGATGTTGAGGTGGAACTTCCTGTGTTCCAGTTTGTGCCCATAGACACTTGGCCTATCACTGAAAAGAGTCTGGCTCCATTGTCTTGACACTTACCCTTCAGATATTTATAAACATTGATAAGATCTGCTCTCAGTCTTCTGTTTCCAAGGCTACACAGACCCAGGTGTCTCAGCCTTTGCTTTTAAGACAGATGCTCCAGTCTCTTAATCATATTTGTAGCCCTTTGCTAGATTCTTTCCAGTAGTTCCCTGTCTCTCTTGAACTGGGGAGCCCAGACCTGGACACAGTACTCCAGATTTGGCCTCACCAGGGCAGAATAGAGAGGGAGGAGGACCTCCCTCAGCCTGCTGACCACACTTTTCTTACTGCACCCCACGATATTGTTGGCCTTGGTTACAAGAGCACACTGCTCATGGCTAACTTGTCCACCAGGACTCTCAGGTCCTCCCCACATGGGGCTGTGTTCCAGCAGGTCAACCTCTCACCTGTACTGGTGGATGGGGTTATTCCTCCCTAGGTGCAGGACCCTGCATTTGCTCATGTTGAACTTCATGAGGTTTCCCTCCACCCAACTCTCTAGCCTGTCCAGGTCTTACTGAATGGTGAGAAAATACAGAATAATTAATCAAAACAATATTTTTAATAACCATCTGTAAAAAAACATCTGTAACCAACACTTCAGTGTCCTCTGGGCAAGGATTTGTATGGTTAACTCTTTCCAGTGAGATTTCATGACTTCTTATATGAATAATGCACAAAATTATTTTATTGTCCTCCTATAAAATGCTCTTTTGAAAAGCTGCAATAATGTTAATGAATAGTATTTTCTTCAAAGTAGTTGTCGTTAATGAATCAATGTCAATTATATTTCTATAAAATAAGTTTTAAAAGGTCAAGAAATCTTGAAGTATTCTTATTCTAATACATTATTTTTAGTGTGATATAAGTTTATAAGACAAACATTGAATCAAAATGTACTACTAAAAATACCTCATTCCACTCTCTTAAAATGTTTTCAATGTTTTCAATGGCAGTTTCTGAAAAATCTCTCCAGAAAACTGCCTCTCTTATCATTGTACCACAGCTGATTTGTAAATATGATACCACAATTAACATACAAATATGCCGTATCTTCATTTAATATTACGAAAGTTATTTACTGTGAATGTGGGCTGCGTACACAGCACTGTGTGTCTGAATTAAAGAACAGTGCAATGAATGTATTTGTGCTTCAGATATACAAAGATCTCTTGGGATGTGCTACTGATCTGCCTCTAGACAATAAACTGTCTCTGACAGAGATACCTATTTCAAAACAGTCCAGATATTAACAATTCAGTTTTTAAAAAAACTCTCAGAAGGATATTAGTAAATAGAGGAATTGTAATAATAAAGAAATCAGTGGGAAAATCTGTCATGCTTTGAAAAGATTGAATAACACTACACTCAATATAAAATAGAGTGAACAACAGATCTCTTATTTAACTTAGCTATTATGCACAACTTCAATCATTTGAAAGCAAAGGCAAGCAAACTGCCTTATTTTATATACTCAATCTTTCCTTTCAAGAGTAATAATTTATTTGGGATGTGGTTGGAACATCAATTTTTGGAAGGGAAATGTACTGAAAAGAATTCAAATCTAATTTTTTTTTTTTTGCATGCTAGTATGAAAATACTCAATGAGTAGCCACAGGAGTTTGAAATGTTGAAAATAAAGACTGCCCCACTGAAAACAAGATACTAAAATTCTAAGTTTTCCAATAAAATGAATGTATTTTCATGAACCATTTAAATAACTATTGCAGTGAAAAGCACTGCTTGTGGCTAATTGGATATAAATGGAAAATTGGTAGAAAGCTGAATGTATTGTTTTGAAGATGTTAACATTTTTAATATGATTGAAAAAATAGAATTATTCTAATGCAGCAAACTCTAAACCAGCTTTGAATGTTTCTTTTGTCATGTATTCAAATGTGAATTACATTACTCAAGTCCTATTCCACATGAGGAGAATGTAAAAATAGCACAGCCTTGTTTGTAAATGGATCATTGTTCTATTTAAAATTCAATGTTTGAGGCTTTGAAATACTTTTCATAGTCAAGTAGCTTTTATAATTTTATCTAAATATGTTTTTATTAAAATGAAAATTTTCTTGTGGTTAAGTGAAGCTCTGGGGTTGAACAGCCTGTCCCTCAAGACCTGTTTTCTTCTCCAGAATAGATAAAATCAGAGGAATTTGCAGTGCAAGGCTACCTCTCAGAGTATTTTGTCCACAACTTTTGAACCATTGACAATGTGAATGCAATACAAAAGAGAAGAATTGCTTGGCCAAAAAAGTAGCTTGGCCAAAACGTCTGAACTTCAAGATTTAAACCAGTAAAAAGGCATCTAGGTGAGGCTGAAACTGTTGGTATTGCTTTTAAAACTCTACACTGTTTATGGTAATTCATTGGATTTTCTCATTTCCTAACCCAAGCATATCACAACTACAATCAAGAGAGGCACTCCAGTAGAAGAGGTTGTTGGGAGGACTTTACCTATGAAGTCCTCCAACCTCTGTAATACATACCCTTCTCCACAAGAATTCAGTTTGAAACAGCAAAGATCACTTCTGATTATTACTTTTGGGTAGGTAGAAGCAAGGAAACATGGCTACCAGATTTTGATTCTCTGATTTAAAGAAAGGCAAACTCCTTCCCACTGTCCCTGCCTCCTTTCCCTCTTGTTTCTCCCCTGTTCTGAGATCAGTAGCTAATCCTCTCCAAAAAGTTAGTAATGTAAAGTCCTATTGTTGGAGACAAAAATTTTCAGCTCAGAAAACAGAAAACAAGCAAAGAACATTCATAGCAAGCAAGGTTTTTATGTTAATAAGAAAGCAAAAGCATATATACTTATAAATATACTATATATATAACCATATATGTATATCGATAATATGTGTACATAATTTTCACGTAAATATATATATGCATACATATATTTCTGTATATATATCCATATATATGTACTTATATTAAATAATTGTTTACATGCTCCAAGGAAACATCAGTTTCCTTGGGAGATAAGAACAAAACAGTAAGGTTCTTCCTGACTTAGAAGTATGATTCCCATTCTGAGTAGCCTAGTTTGCTGATCCAAACTTACATTGATAAAGAACAATATTGCAGTAGTGTCTGAAAATGAATGTTGATATTTTAAATTAAGTATGCTTATGCAGAATTGAATAGTAAAAGCAAATATTAAAATATCTGTGTATGGATGTCTTGAATCAAAGCAATTGATAGAAGATTTTCCATTCCACAAGCTTCAGAGAAAGGCAGCAAAACATGGCAAAAGATATGCAGTAGTCCAATATATAGCAGAGTGTCTTCCTGGGAGTGTGGATTAGTAACAGATAACCTGTTACATCCAGAAGTGATATATTAAGGTATGTTTCCATGACTTACAAAAAAACCTTACAACTGTTTTGTTCCCACAGATGCAGAACAATTTTACCAGTGTTTAACTGCTTTCTTTCAATATATTTATTACATGATAGAAATGTGAAATAGATTGCAAGCAAAATTTTCTATTGTTATAGTAAGAATGTCAAGAAAAGCAACGATTTTTCCATGGCAATTTCTTCAAGTAAATACTTATCAGAAAGGGTGTAAAAAGCAATAGAAAGACAAGTAGAACTGATTAGATAATTGGTAAAAGAAAACTATTATCAATTATATACATGGTAATGCAGAAAATAAAAGCAAAAAAACTCAAAAGACCAAATGAAATGGAAATTCATAGGTTACACAAATAAACCAAAGCCCACAACAGTCCTTCCATTCAATTTATTTGAAGTTTTATTCTTTTTTAATTTTTCTGAATTTACTTGCATTGCAAAAGCTTTGGATTGCTTTTGCCTCAGAGTCTTTCCCTGGAGCATAGATTTTAAAGGCCAGAAGGGTTTATCTTATGAGATTCTGCATGAAAGCATCTATGAAAGTCTAGCAGCACCTATGTCCATAAGTAAATAAAAAAAAAATTAATTTGGAGCATTGTTAAATACAGCAGCAAAGATCTGCCCTTGAAACATGTATGTTTGGCATGGATAATGGCTATTCCTCTATTATGTAGCAAGTCTAACAAGCTTGATTGTTACCTTTTTTATACTTTTTGATAAGACTTACAGTGCTTTCAGAGTAAAATAAATATCAAGAACATTTGTGTAAATCCAGTTGATGTTCCTAGTCTCATGGGGTATGACAACTAGCATTTACTCTGTACAACATATCAGAGCCAGTTGTGTCCTGGCTTGATTTGCCTTTTGACATTTCCAGATAAATTTATTTTCTTCTTGTATGTTACCTTCTCTGAGATTAATACATGTGGGTATCAAACTCTGGAAATCATGCATCTTCAGACATGACATCAATTAAATAACTTCTATTGTCACAGCACATGGTATCCTTCTGGGTAAATAGCAAGGCAACTTAAATGTTGCGGTGAAGCCTAGGTGTTGATCCTGTGATAATAATTATTTTATGTTGGATGCTGTGATTGACATTGGTGGGGTTTTTAGACTGAATGCATGGTGCTACAAGGAAATTACAGATCTGGCAGCATTATTGCCTTTCTGCTCTTTGGTTGGTTTAGGGAACAGGATAATAAGATGCTTTGAGCTACGAGAAATCAGTCAGAGGTGTTTTGGCAGATGGAATGTTAATAGTAATGGAATATTAGTAAGGTTTCTAATATTAAACAGTGGATTAACTTGCTAATGGTAAAAGTGAGTTTGGAAAAGTTTTATTTTATAAAACCCAGTAAAAGAAATGTAGATGGACAAATAACACCTTTTCAGAGTTGTGCACACTAGCACACATTCTGCTTTTGATATGTTTTGATATGCTACATGTAAACTAGTTACTAATAAATTGCTGATGCAACATACATTCAGATCTAAATTCTTAACTATTTGAAGATTGGGAACTTCCAGGCTGAAGAGGTTCTACAGATCTGAAAAGAGGTAACAGGGCAAGAACTTTTTCATATACCATCATTCCTTCTCTATTTGCATTTACTTTTTCCTAGCTTTGGCATCTTTGTCAACAAAATAGACATATTTTCATAGAGAGGTAATTATAAGTTTGAGGGACACTCCTATATAATACATAAAACACCAAGTTTGCAGCCTAATTTTACTATAGCTGTCAACACATTTACTAATGGCACTGGCTTATACCTGCTGAGCAGTCATATTTGCTTAGACAGAAATCCCAGGTATGTAAGTGTATATTTCCAGAAGACTATTGCAGAATTTATGATAACCAACACTGACTGGATTAGTGCAGCTGTGCTTTATGACTGTGGGCTCTGATTATATATTCACCTTCAATTTATTACCATTCCCTAGGACCTGATTACAATACAGTTTCATATAGATTAAATAATTTTCAGTCCTACCTTGGTAGTTGTAAATCACTGTAGATTTGCAATTTTTGAAATTGTAGGAGAATAGGAAATATTTGCAGTTCTATTGGTCAAGTTCAGCGAGTTTCAAGTAATAGTGCACAGTATTTTTAGGATCATGTGGAGAGTGACAGAGAGGAAGAAACATATTCTAACTATAGTGCAGAATTGAAGACTAAGACAAACTTTTCTAGATAAAACATTTTTGTTGTTATTCTGAGTGCATTTTGTGTCTTATCAAAAAAGCATCGTACAAAAGTTGACAAATTTGGCCACTTATTGGAAGTGATAGGACAAAGAAGGGAAATACTGGTTGTATCCCTCTGTAGTGTAACAATTAATATTTTTGAAGTGTAGCTTTGTGTTTTACTAAAAAAAAAATAAAAATAAAAATAAAATTGTCTTACCGGCTTGCCACTTTTACTATCAGATTGTCATCTTCCATGAATACAAAATGCTCAAATGGACGAGTTGTTAGATATCTGTGTCAATACTTTCTTGGTTACCAGCATGTCTGTTGCTTTAGTACAAAAACTGACAAATGAAGTATAGGATACTCAATGCTTGGAAATGCTATTATTATGTTAGTGTTGTTAGTTCAAGGCTCTGACTGCCAGTTTTGAACTCTTCATACTGTCTTGACTAATTTTTAGCAAAAATGCTTGTATTATTTGCTTTTCATTATGTCACTGTTGTTTAGATGCCACAATTCAGACTACTTCTACTCACTAACAGTTTAAAACAGACACAAAAATATGCATGCATGGTATAGTGCCTCCTATGTCCCTAAAACAATTCTTAAAATCAGTTTTTACTCTTTAATTTCTTATATCCAAATAGTACTTTCAAATGTTTATGTCTCATAGTGTATAGTATACATAATAGTACACATAGTAGCAGCAATTTGATTTATATTTCTGACCTTCTGATTGTAACAAAAAAAGCTTCTACCTGTTAGCCTGTAAACAAGGCTCATAAAAGCTGATTGCATAGAACATTGCTGATTACTGAGGACAAGGCATTAGAGTCCACAAAGGCTTATTACGTTTTTGCCTCACTCATATGATATTACTCATAAAACAACTGTACAGATGGCTTTTGGGTGACATTTGGAGGTTAGGACGGTATGAGAAATAAAGGGAAGATATTTTTTCCTCATGAAACCACACATCTTGCGATTAACTAGTCTGTAGGCAGGCATCTGTGCATCTAATTATTGTGCATACTTCCTATTTAAATCATCCTTTTTGCCCTGACAATTTTCCTCTCAACAAATTATTTCCTTGTAGCTTCTGTTCTGCCTGATTAGCTTCAGAACCTCTGTTAAAGAAGAAAAAAAAAAACTCTGTCTATTTCCTTTGCTGAAAGTTCAGACAAAGTCTACATACATCTTTACTGCATAATGCCTTCTATATGCAGTGAACTGCTGAAAAAGGAGTACTGAAGGTTAGCTGAATATTGCTAAAACAAAAGATAGACAGTTGTTTATGCATTTTAGACACACATAGGCATGTGTGTCATAAACATTTAGGCTAATTTGATATACTTTAAAACTGCTCCAGATGTCTAATTTGTATGGCTGAGACACTCCTGTTAGGATGAAGAAAAAAATTCTGGAACTTCTTATATTCCATCATAAAGCTGCCTATCACAACACTGTTTTTTCTGCCTATCATCTAGGCAAAGATAAATTCTTGGTTTAGTTTTTTAGCTTTCTAGTCTTGGACAGTCTTTGTTAAGATCCACATTCTTGCTGGCCAAACCTTTCACCACTGACTTTTGTTACCTCCTTTTTCTCCTTGGAAATCAACCTGCCTATGTCCCTCAATGTTTCCATTGAGGCCGCAAATGCATAAGGAAAAAATTAGTTACTTATATCTAAGTCTACTTGGAGTTAAAGTCATACATCTCTTCTAATTTCAATATAGCTATTCAGACACACTAAAGGTGAAAGAGAAATCACATCAAAACTTTCAAATGTTTTCTCTGTCAATCTTTTTATAAACCCTACCGTTTCCTGTGATTTAAACTCGTACAGAAGGATTAAGAGGTTATTGATAACTGATACTTTATTTTATACACCCATTTCAAAAACCTGTCAGTTTATTTCTTTGCTAAACTTCCATCAGACCTTTTATCTTTTCAATTATTTCTATCATTTTGATTACTGTCAATTCCTTCTTGTTGACTGTCTTGGCCTGCACCCTCTCCAGGACCTCCTAGAACATAGAAGCCATATATACTGAAATAATATTTCTGGAAGATCCAAACAAAGTACACCACATTCAAAGGCCTCTATTTCCCCAATAATGGCCTAAGCCTGAGTATAGTTGAGTTCTATTCAACTATATATTGAATAGAAATTCAACATATTCATTACTCTACTTCCATGTTCTTTTTTCTTATGTTAGTTTTGTGTCATCCCTTTCCTGCTTGCTTTTTTAAGAGCTCATGCTTCTGAATCCCTTTTATTCACAAATTAAACCTATTTGCCTTAACTGTACATAGATAGTAAACACTTGTAATGTAATATTTTTCTTTATGCTTCTGAAGCAAAAAAGAAAATATATGCACATACATTAATATTCCAGTAGTGAAAATGAAGTGGTAATTCATTTTCAGTAGATCCCATGGACTTTGGTTTTCAAGATTAAAAGGACCCCCTACCCATAGAAATGCTGGTTCACAATCTCTTTAAGTCATTTCAGTGTATTTGTTTGTTATAAAGCAATAATTCAGTCAGGTAAATTACACTCCAGCTTTCACTTGTCATGAATATTAAAGGAGTAAAGCAGTATCACACTACAGAAAACAATCCCCATACTGATCTCACTTTGGAGTAAATCAAAGGAATGACTGCAGTGTAAAACTAGAATGAGAACCAGCCCACTAAAAATAAAGCTTTGTTTTGAATTTAATCTGTATTTAGCTTCAGCTGATGTGTTTCGTTTAAAAAACACATATAAACACTTTATTTTAATACGTACATATAAAAGATCTGTCTCCCAGTTCAGGGATCAAACTTGTAAACAGTGCTTAGATCAATACTCCAAAATTTCCATCAATAATGCATTGAGAGATTCTTTGATGAATTACAGGCCCAGATATTATAAAGTGGACTAGTAGGGAGACACTAGGCTAGTGTTATCCACTGCAGGAGCAAATATTAAAGAGCTCAGCTAAGTCATTTCACTTTAAATACTAATCTGCTTAATGTCTAACTTGCTCTTTCATAGGGTAACATATTTATATACCTATTACAAGCAGGTGCCAGCTTCCAGAACAAACTGAACAAATGTTTCAGGATGATATTTTACTATTTTTTTGTAACTGATGCTGATGAGTTAGATATCTTTTTCAGATTTAGCTCCTGAGTGGCATGGAAGAAGATTTTACATTTGCCTTAAGCACTTTATAATTTTGTGAATGTATTACAGTATACATCACTTCTTCATGAACACCTGAATGAATTGTGCTTAATATGTTTGCATATTCTAAAGAACAATGAAATATATTAATTTCCAGTTGATTAGATTTCAAACTAATGGCACATGAGCCACATTCTTTTTACCTGAGACAGAACTTATCTGTTCATAACAAGAACAGTATGTAGATTCCGTAGACTGTAACACAATCGAGCTATTCATTTTTATTCAATTCTGTAAACTAATCTCTTAATTGATGTTTTCAACAGAATATCTTCTATTATGGAAAAAATGCACTTCACTTAAGGTAAAATTCCCTTGAAGTTTTCTTATAGCTAGCTATAAAGGCAGAACCAGACAAATAGCAAGAGAGAACAGTGCAGCCAGTGGTCTAATCAGCCCACTGCAAGAATTAGTGCTTCCTCTACCTGCATCCAGAGAAGAATGTGACTCAGTTATGATTCAAAGGCTGAGTTATCATAGCTGGAGTATCCTGAGTTCATATAAAAATTCCCAGCATTTCAGACTGTGCAAAGACATACTTTTAGGATTTGGATCTACAGGATATTAATTCACTCTAAGTGAAGATTCTCTCCCTCATGCCAGTAATGGCACTCATACAGTTCAGTGAACAGATCTGGTCTAAACCTAAGTTGTTTGTTTTGATTTGTTTTGTTTTCCTGGAGTTGGTTTCCATTGTATCAGATTTTGGAATCACCTTCACTGAATAAACACTGCCCCCCATGACTTACTAACTGTGCAATCTACAATGAAATATTTTCATCTCTTTAAAATGATATAGCCTTCAATGTCATTGACGTATGCAGTTCATAATCTTGTTACAATTATCACTCTGTCTTTCTTTGCTTACCTATGGTAGAGTCAGTGATTGTGTCATTCTAAATAAAGTAAAATTTCGTGGGACAGAGACAGGCAATTTCTGGCCATTTAATTTTCAGAATGTCTTTTTTGGTTTGTTTATTTCAGAGCATGATTCTTTCTCCTGCCTTAGAATTGATAGCTTATTACTCCATGATTGCATTTCTGAATGTACTGAAATAAATGTTGTGAGTGGGTATATATCACATGCCATTCTATGTGTTTAGTATGCATTGAAAGTTTACATTAAAAGTGGCATATGTTTGACAAGTACTAGGAAAGATACACAAATCCAGGCTTGTCACTTGATGCTGTTTGAGAGAAGAGTCATACTGCTCTAGACTGTCAAACATAATGCAATGTTTTGGGGGATTATTACAATATTTCATGCAGAGAATTTCAATAATAATATCTTCATGTAATAATGTATCATGCCAAAAATCCCTACACAGTATTTTCAGCATATACAAATGACCTACCAAAGTGCATCAAGGTTTTATATTTTGTTGTTTATGTTACTGCCCAAAAAAGTGCTATTGGGAAGTACTTTCGAATATTTTAGAAAAACTAGTTGTTTTTTCTAGATAATTATTAAAAGGAAATAAAGTTGGATTAAGGCCTGTCAACAGCAATTAATGCAGCTTGCATA
This sequence comes from Coracias cyanogaster, assembly GCA_033124195.1. Classification (NCBI taxonomy): domain Eukaryota; kingdom Metazoa; phylum Chordata; class Aves; order Coraciiformes; family Coraciidae; genus Coracias; species Coracias cyanogaster. The sequence goes on from JAVSBS010005436.1 coordinate 42,954, forward strand.
GGAAAACACTGCATATAGAATTTTGAAGAATGGTCTATGCAATTCCCTTTATATTTCAACATTCAGGACTCAAACTCATTCCAGTAGGGTTTGTTGGGGTTTTGTTTGTTTGTTTGTTTGTTTGTTTTTTAATCAGACATATTAGAACTCTAAGATTTTGGGATTAGAACATTTATGGAATTCTCAATCCTCTAATGCTGAGAAAAATATTTTAAAATATGTTAATAAGGAAAAGAGAGAGGGAACACACCCATATGACTTATAGAAAAAAAGAGAAATCAAGGAGAAGCCCAGTAAGATTCTGGAGTCTTTGCAATGGATGTTGCATATATGATTGCTCATCAAAGGGCAGAATAAAATGCAGGTAGCTTGTGATGTTCCATGGCAAAGTGTTGAATCTTGAAATGTATTTTTCCTTAATCTTCTTATTATTATATTAAAACCAAATGAGATATTAGAATTCTTCAGATGTTTTTGGACATTTTTGCTTCCAATAAAAAAATTACAATTTTACCTCATGAATTTGGTATGATACTTATGACCACATCCCAAGATTAGGAAATTATTTTTAGAATGACCCAAAAGGATCCATGACATCCAGACATACCTCAAATAATTTAAGGGCTAGTATATAACTGAAGTGTAATGAGAGAACTCAAAAAAAATTTCATCATACAGAAATTAAAAAGAAAAAGAAAGAAAAGAGAAAAATAAAGGAGACGAAGATGAAAGTATGTTTCAAGTTGAAATGTATAGAGGAAGGGCTTTAAATCAAACCAATAGCATGAGAAGCAATAATTAAAAAATAGGTAAATACGATATGGTCACTACATAAATTGTCAAAAATATTATTCCTGTTCTATATTCATCAAGTCTGTCGCAGTATGAATAATAATCCTGTATACATAGGCATTTTAGCGGGCACATTGTGGAGGGTATTCATTGATATATCCATCTTCAGTACCGAGCAAATATATTCATACTGCAATAAAGAGCAATAATATTAGTAAAAAACATAGACAAATCTAATAAAGTAGAGAGGATTTATTACTACGTATAGTGGAGGGGGGATGGAAATCCTTACACAGCTATAGGGGTTATTTGAAGGAACTAATGAGCGTGTGACTAGGAATCATAGAATCATTCTGGTTGGAAGAAACTTTCAAGATCTTCAAGTCCTACCATTAACCCAGCACTGCCAGGTCAGGGTAAAACTATGTCCCTAAGCACCACATGTATATGTTTTTAAAATACCTCCAGGGACAGTGACTCCACCACTCCCCTGGGCAGCTTGTTCCTGTGCTTTACAAAACTTTTCAGCAGACTCTTTCAATGTGGAAGTGCAAAACTACAAGAAAGCATCTGAGGAAAACATTCACACTATACATGGCATTGTTACTATGTTTTGCTACAATTATGAGTACCTTAAAAACATATGCATGTCATTATGAATCTAAACTCTAAATTTGAAATGTATGTATTTTTTTATGAATAGTCTAAAAGTACAATTTTGTGAAGGGAATATTATTCTTAGTGAAGCAATTCTATCCATGACATTGTGCATCTTTATCTGAGGTACTTAAAATAATGAGTACAGCACTTCATTTGAATTGCTTTTATATAGTTGAAATAGCAAGAAAAATATATAATCACTTATATATTATTCTATGTATACATTAAATTTCATTTCATATTCTAGGCAGCAGCACATCTGGTCAGCTTCAGAGCATCTGGTAGAATTGATAAATGTACAGTCACAAGATAGGATGCTCTTGGCTGACTCACTTTGTTTGCTGTTTTGTATTCTTTCTGGCTATTCCAAATATTCCATATGCTTTTCAGTTACACATAAGTGCAAGACATTAGAATGTAATAATACACATACTATAGAAGACAAAAAAATCCTTTCTTCTATGTATAAAATTCCCCAAGGAAATTATATTTTCCCGACAGTTAAACTATGCTATATTATACTGATCTATGGAAGTACTTGATACCGAGAAATAGGTAGGCACACATATATAATATTAAAATGTAGCTATGTATCTATATATTTCAAAATAGATTACTGAAATAACATGAAAACAAGAAATCCTTTAAATGGTTTCATTACCCTCTCTTTCTGACAATATAGCAATATTTTAGACAACTTATAGATTGCATTGGGAGGAATAAACTGAAAGGTTCTTCCAGTCAGTTCAGAGTAGAGGGAGTTTGCAGTATGGAAATGTGTGCATATCTCCTTTCTCATACAATCATATAGGCAGAGAGAGTGGGGCAGAAACTGGGCAATATGTTGAGATCAAACCGTAGTTCCCGTTAAGATTTTAACACATTTTTGAATAAGGAAAAAGTAGTGCAAAGAAGAAATTATTTGTTAGTGCTGATTAGATCAATAATAGACAGTGCCTGGAGCCTTTATGAAAGCAGCAGAGAAAGAAGCTGAAAATATGCAGAAGAAACTGAATGGTCGATCAACTTTAGACAAAAGTGGACAAAAATTGTTGAAAAGTGGTTTCACTTACAGGAGAACCTTAAATATAGAAAATACAAAAGATTTAGGATTGGGCTTCTCTAAAAGCCTTTGTATCTTTTGGCATATTTCAGCTCATTTGGCCCTTGCTGCTCAAAAAATTTATCTATGAAAAAAGAGCAGAAAGTATTTCAGAGCAGGTTTAAGGTTCACTGGAACAATTATCTGGTCAAAAGGCACTGTGCCAAATGTTCCTGCAGAGAGTCTAAAACAATTGGGTCCACGTGCACTGATGTCATTGTATATCAGCCACTTATTTCTGCTCATGAGCAATGTGATACACCTGATATAACAGTAAAATGTATAAACGGAACACTGTGTAACACAAGCAATTCTCCTTTATGTGTAACAAACTATAACCATAAATTTCTGTTTAAATTGTGTATTTAATCTTTATCCCAAAATGCCATTTACTTCTGGGATCAGCCAGTTTCAGTGCTCTCATTCAGCTAGAGAAATTAAGAGGAAACCTCAGTAACTGCCTAAGCGTTTACACCTTTTGTCATCATTAAGAAACATTCGCTATAGCAAGGAACCCTAGCAGATCTAACTAACACCCATGGGGAGGGTTAATGCTAGTTTAAACAGGACGGATAGCACAAAAAGATACAGACAAATAGTCCAGGAGGGCTCATGGCTGACTAGGAGAATACAAGTGGGTTTATATCAGGTAGGAATAAAACCTACCTAAAAGTACATTTTGTGTGTTTACATCAGCTGCTCCCTAAGTCATGTGAAAGCCATGTAGTCACCATCAATATATGGCTGGTAAAAACCCCTTTCAGAGGCAAGATATGTTAGCTCAGTATCAGTACCATGCTAATGTGACCAAGTAAACACGCTCTAGAAAAATCAGCATGGGCAGAACAAGCTCACGTTTGCCATCCATGCACAACTCAGAGAGGTTCCACATTTCCTTGCAGTGAAAAACGAGTTTGTTAGAGATTAAATATGCACCTACGGAGGGTTTTAAGAATCCTTTGTGCATCACCCATCACTAATTGAAATGCCCCAAACTGCTAAGTGAAAGTACTGATGGACAGCCTCTCAGGTCTCTGAAAGCAAAGCACAGGTGCACAGAAAGCTGTGGGGCTGTATGTGGTTGGTATACATAGAGAAGCACACTTGGATCTGCTCTGGGAATAGCAGACTAACAGGATATTCCCCTGAGGTGTGTAATGGTGAGATGGCTTTCCCTGGAGACTACTGTCTCAGAAACTGTAAAGGATACAGTGGCGCAGCTGTCATGTAACTGGCAGTGGCTTTCCGGGCAGAAGACATCCCTTGGAACACAGCTCCTGCAATTTATTTTTGTCAGCCAAATTATGCCTGACTGTTGAGCTGCTGGAGTCTGTGCCAGGCTGAGCAAATATGAATGAAATGTATAAGCATTGTAGCCACAAATGATTTTGAAATAATGTGATATAACATCTCAGTTTCTTATGTCCTGCTGTTTCAAGGGAGTGATTCTAATAAGTCAAGCTAAACACAGTTCTTTATACATTCATAAAGCTAAATCTTAAGACATAGATCCATAAAAGACAGATTGTTCATGGGCAAGATGCTTAAACCAATTGGCATGAGATGGCAAATAAAAGGACAAGGCCCAAGTCTTCCTCTCTCTAGAAGAGAAATACCTTACTCTGGGCCGAAAGGGGACTTTTTTTTCTGTTATTTGCAAAAAAAGCTTCTCCTGCAGTTTGGCAGTTAAGTAAACTTTAAGTCCTCTCCTCTTACTATGATGGTAAGAGGAGACTGTGTTATTATTGCTAATACCTGCTTCCCCAGGCAAGTCATCTCTACTGGCCAGCAGGACTGAGGAAGACACAGAGGACCTACACCCACAGCTTTTATTTCCAGGTGAGTGCTCTGATCATAGAGTAGTCCCACACAGTATTCTCTTGCTTGCTGTTCTTAAAACAGACAATATTAAATATTCACTACACAAGAGAGAGGTGAAAAAAAGGAAAGGACATGTATCTGGGAGGATGACTTTGGACTAGATGATATCCAGAACTCCCTTCCAATCATTCTGTGATTCTGTGAAGCCTATGCTCCAGTCCCCGCTTCAGTAAGTATTTCAAAATTTCATGTCAAGTGAAACAGGCTCACTAAAAGAAATGGAAAAAGGTACCCTGAAAATTCCCTGTATCTTGGATACTCCTCAAGAAGGTAAGTGAAGATTTAAGTTCTTTTAGTCAGCGGGAAAAATTAAAATAAGACCTCACGTGTTCAAGGTGACTGCTTTAACAGAAAAGCATCTGCTTAGATATAGTGATTCATTTTACTTACCCTTCAAGTACTTTGCATCAGATCCAGAAAGGCTACATGGAATCTGAAAAGTACCTTTAGGGGGAACCCAAAATTGGAAACCAGAACTTGTGAAAGTTTGAGAAAGTTAAACTTCATTTTGAACCAGCTAAATATAAGATTCAGTGGTAGCATACACTTGATGACATGGAAGGTTTCAGCATAGGAGTTGCATTGTTTCATTCCACTTAACACAAAGGGTCCTTCTGTTTTAACTCTAGTTGTTCAATATAAGCCAGAGAGGGGCTTCCCTTTTTTTATCTTGAACTATGGCTTGAAAAAAAACCCAGAAGACAAGATTTTGGTCAAAGGTTATCAAGAGCTGCACACAGAGAACTTTGCTGGATTATTTTTGTTCATGAAGTCCAGATGTTTAGTATTTTAAATAATTTAGAAGTTGCTCTAAAAAGACATCAAAGAAAACTTAAGATAGTCGCATTTTTAGTTTTAGGAAATAAGACACTGAACAAATACTTTTTTAGTACAATGTCAGAACAAATTAAAAGAACGTATGCGTGTATCTGCTGGAATGTTTTACATAACTCAAAGATCATGTCCATAAAGTTAAAAATATCCAGGGCCCAGACTTGTGATTCTGTTTGCTGCAATCGCTTATTAATATTTGGTATTGCTTATTCTTTACAGTGTATGTTTCACCTTGTTAAGGCATTATTATTTTTCTTGTGTGATCATGGGATACTTTTAGTCACCAGCCATGACTGAATAGAGTGGATTATTTAGGTCTTAAATTTTTAGCCTTGCTTGTCTTCCCTATGAAATTTCACATCACTAAATATTCCTGCTTTATTGGCTGTTTGCACATAGAAATATACATGTGCACTCAGTGTATTCCATGTCTCTTTCCTGTTACTAATTTTGCCACAGAAAATATCCAGACTAGAGGGCTGTCTCAAGACTACTAGCTGCTAGCAAGGATTATAAGGGACCAGCAAAATATACCACAGCAAAAGATTATCGTCTTATATTAAGCAATATTTAAAAGTCTTGGCTACACAACAAAACCAGTAATAACATCCTAGCAGGGATGCAGTTTAAACAAGCAAAAAAAAAAAAAGACTTAGTCCAATCACATAAATAAACTCTGTAAAAAAAAAAAAAAAGAAGAAATCTGTAATATAGCACAAAGATTTTCATTATTTTCAGTATCGAACCTAATGAATTTTGAAGTAAACCTCAACCGGCTCTTACCAGCACTTCTTCTCAAAGGAAATAGAAGACATTGCTAGCAAGATTTAGCCTGGAGCCACTCCCAGCTCTTTTTTTCTCTCAAGACAGGAAAGCGATTTGTTGCGGATAAATTTAATAGTCCTTCTGCTCTCTCAAATATTCTGCTACTGACAATCCTTTTTCTCAGACCCAAACTCTGTGAGTAGGTAGAGCTACCTACTCTTCACAAGTTAAGATTCTAACTTCACGTTTTAATAAATGAAGTAATAAGGGAATAAAATCTTTATCAGAGAGCAATTAAAAATTGAAAAGAGACTCTGAATTACCACTCCTTCACCCTAAACCTCTTTGCATTCATTATAGAGGAAGGTGAAAGGAAGAGAGCGTGCACATCTGCTAGGTGTGAACACTTCCTTGTACTAAAGCAAAACTGAACTCCCGTGGAGGAAAGGAGTCATAGTCCCTTTGTGGTCTTCTGTAGATGACGAACGTAAAGCAGGGTCTTAGCATTAAGGGACAATTCTTCCTTCATGGAATGAATACTTTCCTGAAGTTCAACATCAGGTTTCAACTCCACTTTGATGTTTAGTGCACATATACTGAGCCACTAGCCTTATTGAACAAATTGAGGCTATTTAACACAGTTAAAATTCAGAACGTGCATTGCTAGGATTCCTGACTAATACCATGTTTAAGACAGAGGTTCCCTAGAGACAGACATGCTCTGAGGTGACACATGAAGCTGAAAAGCACTTGATTTCTTGATTTTGTGAATTGTTTTTACATTGCAATGTATTTTGAACATTTTCTTGTTTACATTAAGACCAAACTAAGGAGGATTTTCAAAACTGACAATAAAGCAAGATTTTTTTCCAGTATGAGGTTGAAGTAACATAACTATAACTTACTTCCAGGGCCCTGAGGGCACCACCAGCCCTGACTGCCCCTGATCAGCCCCCCTGGGACTCCTTCCGTGGCCAGGACCCCATGCCAGCCCCTTGGTAGCATCAGTCTCAACCCCAGTAATACCATGGTAAGGCCAGTCTCCACCTCTCCACAGCCCTGACCTGCCTGGGCAGGGGCTCCTCTGAACCAAGTCTACTCACAGGTCCATGTTCTGCCCTAGCCTCAGCCTGTCCCCATGCCCAGGGAAGTGCCCAAAGCCTGGTGATAGAGCTGCTCCTGCTGCCCCCTGGCTGCTCTCCTCCTGAATGGGGTGGTAGGATGGGACAGGCTACCAGGTCCTCCCTGCCACTCCAACAGGGAGCCTCTAGCACTCCCAGAAGCCTCTGAAGTCACAGACCCACATGTTGCCCTGGCACTAGCATCCCTATCAAAATGTTGGTAGTTTAATAATATCAAAACTAAAATCTTCTGAGAAGTCTTTGCAAACCTGTACTGCCACTTTCTCAGATGAGCGATAGCCAGTGCATCTGCACATGGTTCAAGCGCATGGAGAAGTGGGGCAATTGGTAAAAAATGCATTTTATTTACAAAGGAGCCGCTTCATGTACTAACTAAACCGGCAATTACACGGACAAAACTGCACATCTCTCCTGCTGGATGTGGAGCTATCTTCATTTTGCCTAGGTCTCAAGGGAAATTTCCATAGAAGACAGCCTTTGACTCACTCATCCCTAAAAGTAATCAATGAATTTTTATAAATGAGTAAAAGTCCAGGACTTTCAGACAGTCCACGACTGAGGCATTTATTGCAGTGGATCACATTTCAACATTGTCATCAACTGTTTCTCTGAAAGGTTTCATTCTGCTCACTTCAATTGTGTTATAGATCCATACATTAAAACCAAATAAGGAAATCCATCTGCTCTCCCATATATTATCAGGAGGGGCCCTGTAGTGCCAAGACATTCCCAGAGCTCCTAGGCTCCAGCCTTCCCCTCTCCCACCCACCCTACAGATGCTCAAATAAACTATGGCTCTTATCTGAGGTTTGCAGATGGCCCCTTTAGGTGTCAGTCTGGCCCTGTGAAGAGTAATTGCAAGAGCTGGAGGAGTACAGTGGAATAATTTCAGCAAGATATGAAGGAGAGGGATTTTAATAATTCATGAGAGATACTTAAATTGCTAGCTTATAATTATATCGTTATCAGTTCTTTATTTAAACTTCCAGTGTAGCAGAGCAAGAGAGTAAGATAACGTTTCCTGCTGTAGTGTACTATGGGCAAACTTTTGCAAAATGTAATTCCTGTGTCGATTGTCAAAATTATTTTAAATTTTTACTTAGTACTTTAGAAATATTATATAAGTGTCTATTTGCTTAAAGAGTTAAAAAACAAATCTGTGATTTTTAGAGAAGAAATTTCTTCTTATAATAGTATCGATTACATTTTTATCTAACATTATAATGAATATAATGAAAAAAGGAATAACACATTTAAAGGTCACTGCAAGGTTATTCTTATAAACATATTAGCAAACTTTATATAAATTCCTAAATCACTAATTCAATGCTAATGCTGTTTGTGAAATCAACCATCATTGTCTATTTTGACGCAAGATTCTTGCACATTCATTTTGCAATGACTATCAGTAAATGTTAGATCTTACAGTCAGAATTAATTTCCCACGCTAACCTGTGCTTGACCTCACAGACGGTACATAGAATCTCTCAGAAACCCTTTATTTACATTTTCCAACCAACACAAACCATTGTAATGATGTACTGATTATTGCAATTAATAATAAATTATTATAAAACTTTTAAATGACAAATTATGATTTTATTTATACAGAAATTTGTCCCATTGTTCAATGGTTCTGCATCACATCTTTTCTAAATCATGCGTCTTGCTATTGCATCAAATGCATTACTGTGATTATACTATGTAAAGAACTGAAAGTCTTAAATCAAGGTGTAAAAGAAAGTGATATGTTATGGGAAAGGCTAAACGCTCGTAACAGTAAGGACTGTGGAGCTTTGCAACAGATTTCCTGGGGAGGCCCTGAGCTTCACTTAAGATCTTTTTCAGGCTATTATCCAAACTTCTGTCAAGAACGACATACGTATTCTTGATCCTGCCTTAAGGCAGATGTCGCGATCCGCCCCCTAGATGTCCAGAGTCCGCCCACTAAGGGATTGGACCAGATAATACCCTGGAGTTCCTTCAGCCATATTTTTTTCTGTGATTCTGTGTTATTACACTTGTGACAAGTAATTTATTGTTTGAGGTTCCTTTGTTCCAGTTTTGCCAGTTTAAACTTATTCAGATCTGAAATAAGGAGATGAAATTTTCTTCTCCAATCCAGTCCAACTTGCTCAAGGCTGGTACAATAATTTGAATTTTTATTTATTTCCCTGCCAACAGTCTCAACAGAAACAGATTTCTTGCAAGGGACACACAAATCTCAGGGTAGTTAGAAGTTTAGTAAGAAATCTTTGGATGCCTATTGAAATCACCCTTTTCTGGTCCTTTTATCTGTCTCTTATTTCCTCTTTATGCTCTTCCTAGTTCTAGAAAATGTATAACTAACCACCTCCAGGAATAACACTTGTCTTTTGTATAGGTTAACCTTATTTCACTGCTTCTGAGACTAACTTGCACTCTTGGTTCCTCTGTGCTTAGTCATGCCAGCTGTAGATCCTTAGTGGATTCTTTAAGGATATAACATGATTTGAACAGTGAGGAATTACTATCCAAGAGGTGTTTTGGGTTTGTTTTTTTTTGTTTGTTTTGTTTTTTGGTTTTTTTTTTTTTTTTTTTCCCCCTGAATAGATGACAAGGGTAAATTAAAAAAAAAAAGAACATGAAAATAAAAGGAAGGATTTCAAGCACAGAAAAACCTAACCAATGGTATAGCACCAGACACTGAAAGCAAATAAATTGAGATAGGCTATTGAAAAAGTGAAATCAGGTAAAGATAGAATCTAATATCAAAGCCAAAGTTCCTTGATGGGAATCTGACGAGTTTCTCACTTGACAAGTTGGTGTCAAAGGGTTGAAGGCCTACCCATTTCCTAGCTGTCACAACAATGAGGACTCCCATTCAATCCCACTAGTCAGAAGATAATGCAGACAGAACTAATAAAAGCAGCAAAATCTTCCTACCCACACAATCTTGTTTTGTTACCCCAAATATTAATATAAATATTTCTTAAATATTCCTTAAATATTTCCTAATTTTGGAGGGCCTGTGTAGTCTTTATTAAAGTTTTTTATTGAAATACACTTGCTACTGTATACATAGTTGTTTTTTTGACATTTACCCTCATGGTCTAGCTTCCAAATATTGTCCAAACAGCACTTCCTGTCGCCGTGTCCCTGACTCTTTAAAAAAGAAAATAAAAGAAGTTCTGGGTTGGTCCTCTGCCTTTTTGTCCTCTTGCAGTTGTCTGCTCCCTGTTTCTGTCAGATAAGCAGTCAGCTGAAAGCTTTTGCAATACTAATCACTACCCACACATTACCCAAAGAACAACATCCCTGTTCCCACCCCTTCCCTGAAATAACAGGCTAAGGAAAAACATTGCAGACAACTAGGCAATTTTTTTTTTATTATTTTATTTTTTTGCAAGAATAGGCTTTCCTCTGAGGTTTCCATCATTATGTGGTTTTGGCTGGCTCAGAGACACCATGCAAAGAGAAATGCCTCCCTTGCAATTTTATGTCCAATGCAAGAGACAGTTAAAATAGAAGAAAACTAAAAAGTGTAACTATTTTTTCCAAGACACAAATACAAGTTTAAAATGTTGAATTGTACTTTGCCTTTATTAGAATACTTTTAATTCATTGAATTATAAATTGCAGACAGAACAATTAAAAGAAGGTGACAGGATTGCTAATATATACAATTAAATGAAGGTGATAGGGAATTGCTAAGGAATAGTTTAAAATAATTACCAATATTTGTGTCTGAACACTCTATTCCTATTGAGCAGGACATTTATTTTTATATATATGCACATATGTTACATGTATTCTGATGATTTAATATTACTAATTTTTGTGGTTGACTTGCCCGGTCAATCTGGTGTTAACTCTTCATCCTGATCCCATGCAGATCTGCGCCTTGGCCTCTCTCCCATTAGGGTGATATCTAGTAACCATGATCAAAGGACCTCTTTTCAAAGTCTCCCCCACAGACAGTCCTGCACTCAGGCCCTGACACTTCATGACAGTGGACTTATATACACATCAGTATATCCCATCTGCGCATGGGGAATAACAGAAGCTGTATCCAGATAAGTTTCTGAGATAAGAACATCTCCAGGAATCTTATCATTAAGGTCAATTGTAAGAGTTAGCTGCTGAGGTATGTAACATAGGAAGCTTTCATTTTATCTGTTATACCAAAGTTGCACAACACTGTTAAGCTCCAACTTTGAGTTCTCATTTATCATCATTGAAGAACATTATAATTGCTCTGACCGTGTACTGGGACCCAGCGTTCTCAGTATTTTTGGTAATATTTAAGCAAGCAAGAGACAGGAAAATTCTTCCCACTCAAACCTTACAAATATTTGGTGTTCAACATTTAGAGTAAACAACAAAACCCAAGAAAAACATGTCCTCATGTCTCACAGGCAACTATTAAACTCTTTGAGTAATTACTTGGAAAACAAGTTCTTGCGTCCTGTGAAACTTTTCCACAGTAGTAAGAAGGCAAATGAAGTAAGCAGGTTTTGTTCTATATATTACTGTTTAAAGAATTTAAAAAAAACAAAAAAAGTTCACCACTGTTTACATTGTTCCATAATTGCAGACCTAATTAAACCTCCTTTAATTAAGAAATCTTTTGTATCTGTATATACACTGTATGGAGCACTGGTTTTATAGTATTTAAGGATCAGGACTTAAAAAAAAAAAGAAAAGAAAAAGGAAGAATTAATGTTCTGACCGTCACACCTATAGTTACCAAATCATAAAAGCCTGCTTCTAAATGAAAAATTAACCCTAGACCATATTAAAAAATGGAGTTCATGTGAGGCCAGGTACCACATTATTTCAATCAAAATACAATGAAATTATAGTTTCTAAACCAAAATGTTACCTTTTTTTAAACATTTGGAATAGTGCTGCCAATTCTCCAAATTTTAGTGCTAGTCTTTTAAGAGACTTTATCTCTTAAAGGTTCATGGAAACGTGTGACAAAACTTATTTCTATGTATTATTTTACATTTCTAGTTCCCATAGACATGGAGAAAAGTTTTTAAATGTAACACAGGTATGGTAAGGACTGAAATCATGAGTCAAAGAAAGGCAATCTGAATAGACATATTCTAAAAACAGTAACAAATACTTTTGTAATTTCCATGATGTTGTCATATTCCTATAAAATGACATAATTTCACTTTTTTCAGTATCATGGGAGTTTACTGATTATGTTCAGATGTTATTAAAAAATTCAAACCCTTTCTGATAAATTATCAACTTTAAATTGAAACGCCTTTGGAAATAAAGTGATAATCTAATAAAACTTTTGTTAATTTACAGTTCAGTTCTCTAATTTTTTCAATATTGATATATTCACACTTTCCACGTCATAGAACAACATGCACTATTTCCTGCTAAGTGGTTCAGAATTGATCTAAATACTGTAGATGGCACTGCAAAGCATGTGAACAATTTATTATTTTTTCAAATTGAAGACATTCTTTTATTGTTCACATTACTGCACAGTAGTTATAGGCATAAATAGAAAACCCTTCCTGAAATTTCAGGATCTTTTAAGGAATCATTTCAGAATGTAGTTAATTAGATTGAATCATGTGAAATGTACTATTAAACATAACTTATTAAAAGCTTTGTAAAATCAAAGAAGCTTGTCTCTCTTTTATCTCAGCTGTGGGTCATTGTGCCTCTTCTAGCTGTATAGCTCTACCTACCCATCCTTTTCACATTTCTTATCATTATTCAGCATTAATATTGCTTATAATGAAGATTTTGGGCGTACAATGATATCGGCTTCTGCGCTCCAGATCAAAAGGGATTACTGTGAGTGGCTAAGTCCAGATTTAAGGGAAAAATACTCAGTATATATAGTCATTTTTCAATAACAGCCCAGGCAATTCCACTGTGAGTTGGATACTTTCCTAAACATACTGGTTTCTCAATGTATAATATAAAGGAAATGCAACTCCAGAATAGTTATGGATTTTTTTTTTTTTCTTTGAAATGTTACATGTGCATAGTATATATCAGGTCAAAATTAAAAGCTTGCCTGATGTCCAAGGAGAGGGATCAGGCTCATCTATTCCATGGACTCAGGATTTCTTTAGTGGTTGTCTAAAGCTTCAGTTTCATAAGTCAGTTGATTTCTGGTCTCATATACCTATCTGACTTCATGTATTAACAAAAGATGTTACAAAATAATTTTTTAACAACTGGGAGGAGGAGAGAATTACTCTCCTCCAGCACAGTCCAAAACAAAATATTAAATCCTGGACTGTATTTTATAGTGCTTTAGAATAATTCCTTGTTTCATTCTCTTAATTAATTACTAAAGGCCTTTTCCAAAAAGACCAAGGGAAACAAATATCCATTTCCATATCAGAAGTTAAATAGTCACAGGAAATGATTCATTTTCAGTGAGCCTACATATGAAAGTACTTATTAAAAAGGAAATGAGAATCAAGTGCAAGTATACCATTTGATATACTTTACTAGAACACTTCTATGGTATTATCTTTCTTCAACAATTTGAAGTCAAAGAGAAAATAATAATGTAAAGCATACTGTGATGGTAGCAACATCTGTGTTACATGTGTTTTAATGGTATGATTAGAAGGGAAAAAAGAAAGCTCAATTTTTAGTGAGTAACATTTCAGGATTCTTTTCTAAATTACTATGACAATCCACAAAAAATATATTGTGGGTACAATTTTTTTTTTTCTCAGATTACACATGTTTTTTACATTTCCTTATGTCCAAAATATTGGTGTGCACGAGTGGAGTGATGCCATCCAGACAGACTTTGACAGGTGTGAGGAGTGGGCCCATGTCAACTTGAGGAAGTTTAAGGAGGCTGAGTGCAAGGTCCTGCATGGGCTTTGGGGTAATAGCCGATACCACTGAAGACTAAGGGACAAATGGATTGAAAGCTGCCCTGAAGAGAAGGACTTGGGGATACTGGTGGATGAAAAATTGGATATGAGCCAGCTATGTGCATTTGCAGCTTAGGAAGCCAGTCACGTCCTGGGCTGCCTGAAAAGAAGGGTGGCCAGCAGGACAAGGGAGGTGATTCTGCCCCTCTACTGTGTTCTGGTGAGACCTCGCCTGGGGTACTGTGTCCCACCCTGGGCCCCCCGGCACAAGAAACATATGTACCTGATGGAGTGGGTAAGAGGAGGGCCATGAAAATGATCAGAGGAAAGGAACATCCCTCCTATGAAAAAAGGCTGAGAGAGTTGGGACTGCTCAGCTTGGAGGAGAGAAGGCTCCAGGGAGACCCAGTTGTGGCCTTTAAGTATCTAAAGGGAGCTTAGAACAAAGATAGATAAGTTTTTACCAAAGTCTGTACTGACAGAACAAAGGGCAGTGGTTTTAAATTGAAAGAGAGTAGATTTAGATTGGACATAAGGAAGAAATTCTTTACTGTGAAGGTGGTTAGACACAGGAATAGGTTTCCCAGATAATGTGTGGATGTCCCTTCCCTGGAAGCATTCAAGGTCAGGTTGGCTGGGGCTTTGAGAAACCTATCTGATGGAAGGTGTCCCTGCCCATGGAAGGGGAACTGGAACTAGATGATCTTTAAGATCCCTTCCAATCCAAACACTTTTATGATTCTGTGATTCTTTTTTTGTAGTGTTAAAGCAAGTAAGTTAAATCAATCTACTACCTTTTGAAATACATAAATACTTACATTTTAGGGAAAGTACTTTTTTTTTCTGTGAATACAATTTGTTGATATTTTCTAAGTATGATGTTGTGAAAGATGTTCATGTTTTGTACAAAAAATATTTAGCATCAAGACCTTACTAAGGTGGTAGGCCCAGTGTTATCAACTCTGGCAGGCCAGTCTTAGGAAACACAAATATTGCACACGTGAATGGGTGAGCATCTATTTAACAGCAGATCACTGAAAAAGTACATTTCAGACCACTGTTATATGAGTTAGGCTATCCTCCTGCTTCCCTGTTTTGTGTATCAGAATTTGCATTAATTGACCTTCATTTATATTTACTATAGTTCCTAGAGGCAAAATACCAAGATCCTGCTGTGCTATTATACATTAAAAGAAAACCTTTAATTTTCATTTTTTACTTCAACCTCTAAATCTTATGTCAAAACAAAAGTAGGAAGGGGAAAAGAGAATGGCATGGGTTATGAAGATGAGGAAGAAGAAAGAAAAGCAGAACTTATTAAAGTAGTGTTTAGTAATATATTGAGAGGACATACTGGTAAAGACAGTCATTTAATGCAGCAGAAGAAAGGAAGCTAACAGCTAAGAAGAAAGGGATGAAGAAAGAATCAAGATTATAAAAGAAACATTTTGAAGGAGAACCATTTGTATGATGTTAAGAGCAGAAAAAGTTGTGTTGTATGAGATATGAAATGCAAGAGGACCTGAAGATCCTTAGATTCTGGAAGGAGCTGAAAGTTTGTGTAACTAGATATAGTAAATGCAGTTATAATCTGGGTGTACAGGTCATGAAGAAAAGCAAGATGTAGTGTAACATGTCCAGACTCTATGTCCCTGGTGATGTAATCCAAGGTGACAGAGACAAGGGGAAAGAGAGGTTACAAATTTAGCTTTAGCCCTGTCAATCTTAAAACAAACTGATAATTCCATCCATAACTTTTCTAAGTTACATACAAACACCTTAGCAGAATAAACAGCACTGTTTAGAAAACCCAGGGCACAGAACAACAAACATTAAGCAGCACAGAATCCCACAGATAAGTAATTTTTGGCTCTTCACTAACCCTTTGAACCAGAAATGATATGAGTAATGCCAGTCTTTTAACCATCACAGCACTGGTTTGTCGAGAAGTATGAAAATAGCTTTACTTTGTCTGAAGTACAAAATACTGTTCTATGCAAAAGCACAGACACCATGTGGTAGACATTACAGAAAACAATGGTGAAGCACATTTCCCAAAATAAAACCACATGTAATAGCCATGTGTGAATGAAATCAGAACTAGAGTTTTGCATAAAGAGAATTATTCTCCCCACTTTTTTCCCCATTGTTTCATATTGCAGCACTTTGCAAAACAATGCAATGAATTTTTACAGAGTAATTTTGGCATTATAATTACTCTAAACTTTATTAAATGTTGCAAAAGAAATGTCAAAAAAAGTCATAATGAGTTCATATAAATGTTGGTTTAGTAAGGAGATTGCGCAGAATCAAAGGACAGACAATGGGATGCAGAAGCAAAGAAATAAAAGACCCTGAAAGATTGATGTGGGCATACCTAAATTAAAAAAAAAAAAAAAAAATCCCTGACAAAACCTCCAACAGATTTATACATAATTCCACGTAATCAGTTATAAAATAAAGGTATTTAAATTCTTTTTGATCTTTCTAGGAAACAAGGTACTGTGTTATGGCAAAATAATCTTTGCTGTTCTACTAATAGCTCAATACATCCATCTCACGGTGGAACGGAAATTACGGTGTTTTTACAGAAGAGAAATATTGCAAAGACAGATAGGCTCCTCTTAACCAAATAGATGTTACACATTGTTCCAGGAAACTATGAATGGTTGTATTTCTTCACACATAGAAAGACAATATGTGTATGATAGGTGACTTTTTTTAAAGAAAAAAGGGAGAAAAGGGAAACAATTAAAGCTGAAACCCTGTAATTCATTGAACCCTCTCTTTCTGTAATTGCCTCCATGTTCAGTAACTTCACAGCACAATCAGTTCATACTTCGAGGCAGGAAGATTCCTTGCACTTAAAAGGGTGGTGATTTATTTCCAAGTCAAGAAAAGCAGACAGGTAGCAAACATCTTCATGGAGTTACATGCTCCACACAAGCACCCATATCTAATGGAAGTAGAACAGACAGGCAGTCATTTCCATGTAAGTTCTGCTACTTACATGGAAAATAGCAGAGTGTTGGAAAATTTTAAGCAGTAGGCGCAGATACAGAGCAACAGTAGAAGCATCAGAGTGGATTTCAGCCCAGGGCAGTTTAGCACAGTTACCAAAAGCTCATCCAAAGAACACAATGGTTCCTGTGGTGAGATCACTGCCTACAGACCACAAGTATTTTGATTCAAACTTCAGTTGTGGTCATGCACAGAGTGCTCTGACAGAGTTCAAGGAGGCATTTATAAACTGAAAGTTAAGCATATATCCATCTGCCTTCCCAGAGCAGACTAGAATGTTTGGTGTCTTGTCCACTTGAGCCCAGGATGAACTCAGGCACTGAAGAGAAGCCCTTGCTTCATTGACAGTTCCCACCTGTGCAAGGAATGAAATAATGTTCCTCAAAGCAGATGCCAGAATGCTTCTACTATATAGCCAAAATATCATGGCAAAGTCCTTACTGAACACATTATCTAAAGCAACAGCACTATGTCAAATGGTTACCCGTTCAGTTCCCACAAACTTTTATGTCACTAAAGTCTAAAAAAGTTTAACTTAGAATCTGCTTACTCAGTTTTACTTGCCTTGCTTAAAAGAGGTCCACATGCCATACATTTAGGGCTGCAAAGGTAATAAAGACCATTTTGAAAAATTACCACTATGAAAAACAGCCTATAGTACAGACAGAAATTATTTTGTCCACTTTTTCTGCTTGCAGTTTAACAGATAATTGTGCAATATTAAAATTTTCATCCCTGAACTCATGAGCTCCCTCTTCATAAAGACTTACGTTGGTGTCACAATTTCATACATGTAGCAGTTCTTCTTAGGCTAATGATTCCTGTCTCATAACAAAATTTTCTCCATTCAAAACTAATAATTAGCAGCCTGTTACAAAAGTGTTTCAAGTGACTTAGTATAACTTTCTCAAAGCTAAGCAGCTGAAATACCAGGTAATGACTTGAAACCTACGTATTACTTCCATGGAGTGTCTTTGGCATTTTTACTTTCATAATAAAATTTTTTACTGTCATAATGGCCATGTTATGTAAAGGCCTGATTCTTTAGCTGGTGAGGTAGCTCTTATTGATTTCTTTATATTTATGGCGGGGACAAAGATACACTGGAGGAAACATATCAGAGAGACAATAAGTCACTGTCAGTATTGGACTGATATTGCCCACATACATATGATTCAGCTGTTACAGATTTTGTTTTTCTTCCCTGTTACACTCTCCTTATGTCCTATAACTTGAGCTATGGAGAGGCAGAGAAAATCTGTCTATAGCTGTTGTGTGACTTTGGGCTGATTTCCTTCCATTTCCTTAGCTGTTTCTCTGCTAAGTTCCTCTTGATTTTGATCTTTCTTGACCACTTACATCTTAACAGGAGCTGCTACTTGTAATTGATTTAGACTTTCTCACTGGTGTAGAACTACCTTTTTGTTACTGTCTCCACAACTGAAAAAAAAATAATCATTTAAATAATTCTACAATGCAATTCATTAGAGTGGCTTAAGAACCTATTACACAGTTTTATGTACTTTCTATGACAAAGATAATATAAATGCTAAACTGTTGCAAGTTTAGTCACCTATTATTCAAATATATACTTGACTGAGACATCGGTAAGACACTGGGGGACAGGTCAGCAGAATGTTTCTTTCAGTAGAAGCCCTTATTACTGAGTACAACTTCATTCTCTGCAGCTTTTAGAACTAGAGGACTGATTCAGGACCCTAAATCAGAGAAATATTTCTGTGGTTAATACCTGTTTTCTTATTAATATATGAAAGAGAATATGTGAAGAATTGCTTTGGTCAAACAAGTGAATAGCACAGCTACCTTCTCTGGCTGCACCATGTATGGATGTTTCATTGAAACACGATTGGAGTAGGAGAGTTTCCTGGATTTACTTTGTGAAAGAAGAAAAATGTGTTCATACTGTTAGCTAAGAAGCTTCTGAAGACCCTCATATTAAAAATGGTTTAGACTGAAGGTAGCCTATCTATCAGAGCGGCCACATTTTCTTTATTTTTCTACTTTTAATTTGCTATATATATATTTTACGTTCTTTTTTAAAGCCTGACTATGCTGGGGCATACATGGTTTATGCAGAGTCTTCAGAGGCCATCAACAAAGCCTTGGAGGTGAGGGAAAGGCAGAACAATCTACAGAGTTTAAACAGATTACCTGGTTTGCAGAAGGGTGCTGGACTTCCAGACTAAAGGAAGCCTATTTTGCAAAAAACACTCACAGGAGTTTTGTTTTAAGTCTAATGGTCGAAGACTTAAACTTTCTCTTATTCAGAAGGGGTTTTATTTTCAGAAAAGCCTGGAATGGCTGTCTGCAAAACCTGCTAATCTTCTCATATTGAGGAAAAAGCCATGGAAAGATTCACCTCAAGGTTCTGACTTCCACTGAAGTAAACATTAACTGTGGAAAATGTTGATGGCTGTAGGTACTTGGCTCTTGTTCTTGGTGCTAGAAAGAAATTAAAGGAGCATTTATTAAGAGGGGGGTTCATCTGATTGTTTTGAATTTTTTTTTTCCCATTTCGATTTATACGTTTTTTCTTAGTATCTCTTAGAGTTTCTTAAAGAAAGATAACATGCGTATGGCCATTGCCTAGCTCTTCAGGAGAATAGCTCAAATTGTTAAATTTATATACAGTAGGTGATTTTAAAAATCTTTACCTACATAATCTCATAGATTTCTTTTCCAAATAAACAGAACAAATATTACTATTGTAAACAAAAGATTATTACTGTTGGAGTGAAATTATTCTGCAATGCCTGAAGACAATTTGCCAATGTATAAAATTATGTGGCACAACTGCTGTACAGTATATACTGTACTATTAAAAAAATAAATTTGTTTAATTCAGATGATGAAGACATGAAACTAAGTGCCTTTTCTTTACACTGAAATTTCAAAGAAGATTCCTTGTTTCTTTTAATGTAAGTGTACCAGGATACCATGAGTCTGCAAAGTCTCACAAAAATCTACTGCCTTTCTTGGTAAGTATATAACAAAGACAAGTTTTTGAATAATAATTATTTTTGGCAAGTAAATGAATATTTGCAGTGTAGTATGATATTGTTGGCTTTTGCTGAATGTTTTTCAGTGTATACAACATTTACTTAAAGGAGGTTTAAACGATAAATTTTGTAGGGAAAAATGTTGATGTATTTTTCCTGGCAAGTCCAAAATGTCACATCATCCAACCTTTAAACATTGCCTGGGAACACTTCTGAGGTGATATTAACAGCCATAGTTAAGTCTCAGGCCATCATTACAGAGTTAAGACTCCTTTACAAAAAGGAAATACAAATCTAGGAAATTTCTGACCTAATATGAACCTCCTTCATTGATCCAAATAGTGTGGTCAAATACCAAAATCAATGGACAGTGAAGAGGACAGTCGATGAGAAATGCAAAGACTGAAGGTTTTTCGTCTGTTAAAAAAGGTCAATGCATCAGGCTAGCAGCTAATGAGCCACAAGCAACTCATCTGTGATGCTATTGCCAGGCTGTACCATGTGGCTGTCAGAGGGGATCTCCTGTTTTGGACTTCAGCTACAGCAAAGGTGAGATAACAAAAGGTGCTAAGGACATCTCACTGGAGACCAGCTACATACACACAGCACTCCAGCATGACTGAGAAACTTTTGTCAGCACTTGCAGATGGAAGAATTACTAAAGTTCTCCATTTCATAACTCTCCAAGATATTTCATAGATGCTTTGTAATGTTTCTGTGTGTGGCTTGTAGGGTCAGAAACGTTGGCTACTTCTGACATAGGAGAGAATATCATTTGTACAAGATAAAGTCAGAAATGACCATAAGAGATACTAGAAGCAGTAAGAAATTGTGATTGCAACAGAAAAGCTTGTTGAAATATATTTCTAAAACATCAGAACTGATATAATTGACAAGGTACAGAAGAAGAGATACATGAAACAGATCTATGAACAGATGAATTCCCTGAATGGGTGGGTGAGTGTGAGAGCATATGTAGGTGGAGACTCTCCTACTATTAGAAACATTATAACATATTTAATATAACATATTATTCCACTAAAATATTTGGCAAAGAATGTTTATAAGCAGTTTTACATTTTTTTTAAAGTCTACTTGTGCACTAGAGAAGAATGATTTTGCAATACATGTATGTCATGTTTAGACCCAGCTGTGAGCTGAGCACCACATGGACACTCACTCCCCTTCTCACCCACCTCTCACCCTCCACACCCCAACCCTCTCTGGGATGGGAAGAATAGGAAGAAAAAGGCAAAACCTTGTGCATTGAGACAAGGAGAATTTAATGGAACAACGCAAGAGAAGAAACAACAATAATAGCAATAGTAGTAATGAAACAATATATAAAGCAAGTGATATAAGATACACTGACCGCTTAGACCTATACCGACTGACTCAAGCAGAGAGTCATGTTCACTCTGCCCAGCCTGCACCCTGCTCTTATATAGCGGGCATGATATCAGTAGGGTATCAAATACCCATTGGCTGGTTCAGTCTAGCATGGCTATGGCCCCCTCCCACCTTTTGGTGAAAATTAACCCTATCCTAGCCAAACAAAGAACAATATATTACATTTTCTTCAAGTGGGTCATAGTCATTATATGCTAAGACATGTCACTTGGAATTAAAAAGCATATTTAAATACTTCAATCCTGCTAGAAAAAGATTTCCCAAAGTAGTGCTTTTCATCTGATAAAGGCTACACACTTTTTGATCTGATATGTAACTAAATCTAAATCTGACATTTTCTAAACTGTTTGATTATACTTTTGTTTGGAATACATCACAGAATTTGGGGCTGAGCACCTCTGTTACTCTGGGTTTAATATATGTCCTGTTAATCTGATAAATTAAGTATCTGTGGAAAAAAAAGTCTGGTATCATAAACCCAGGTGACTCTAAGTGATCCACTCAGCATTCAAATTTCTGTTCAACAAAAAACATAAATGTTTACAATCAGTGAATGGAAGAGTACATTATAGGATACAAAGCATTATCTGAGTGGATATTTTCAGAATTCCTGTTATGCTATACAATAGAGTTCCAGAACTGTGTGAACCTGACCTCAGGCTGTCAATTTTTTTGTGAAAGTGCTGGTAACCCACAATGCACTGTTCCTCTACCCCACAGGCTTTGCACCAGATGGTTATGCCAAGGGTACTAGTTTTGCTAATCTGCATTATAGCAGGCATTTTATCAGTACAGCTTGTCATTAGATGGCTGCAAGGGTTCTGTGAAGCTTTCTGAGCATACATATGCTTCATGAAAACAGAAATGTGGCAGCTGAGTGTTAATACAAATGGTAGCAGTATTGATTCCAGTATAAATGTGGTCTTCATGCTACAGGCAAAATGTATTTTCAGTGGCCAAATGGAGAGCCAAAAACTGACTGTAACTATACAATTTTTACAACACCTAAGCAGAAATAAAGACGACAATATTTCCATGCAAGTGAGACAGAGTATACTTTCAAAGCAGTCAATATAAAAATATAGCATATCAGAATTAAAGCACAACCACATGCAGATTTACTTGGGTAAGCAGATATATTGGATTTGTATGGCAAGGTTTTGGCAGTGGCAGGGCTACAGGGGTGGCTTCTGTGAGAAGCTGCTAGAAGCTTCTCCAGTGTCCCATAGAGCCAATGCAGCCAGCTCCAAAATGGATCTGCCATTGGCCAACGTTGAGCCCAACAACAGTGGTTGCACCTCTGTGATATTTAAGAAAGAGGAAAAAACCTGCATAACACCAGCACCAGCCAGAAGAGAGAAGACTGAGAATATGCGAGGGAAACAACTCTGCAGACACCAAGGTCAGCCTGTGGTGAAGACCATGGTGAGGCAAGCTGTCCTCCTGCAGTCCATGGAGGGTAAAGGTAGAGAAGACACTCAGTCTGCAGCCCGTGGAGTATCCCACACTGGAGCAGGTGGGTGTGCCTAAAGGAGACTGTGACGTCATGAAAAGCCCACAACAGAGCAGACTCCTGGCAAAACCTGTAGACCTGTGGAGAGATAGAAGCCCATACTGGAGCAGTTTCAGTGGCACGACTTGTGACCCAGAGGGGGGACCCATGCACAAGCAGTCTGCTCCTGAAGGACTGAGCTCCACGAAAGGGACCCATACTGGATCAGTTTGTGAAGAACTGCAGCCTGTGGGAAGAACTTGTGTTGGAGAAGTTAATGGAAGACTGTCCCCCATGGGAAGGCCCCCACACTGGACCAGGTGACAAAGCATGAGGAGTCGTTCCCTTGAAGCGGAAGAAGTAGCAGAAACAACCTGTGATGAACTGACTGCAATCTCCATTCCCTGTCGTCCTGTACTGCTGGCAGGGGGAGGAGGTAGAGAACTCAGGAATAAAGTTCAGCGTAGGAAGAGAGTGAAAGGTGTTTTAACATTTAGTATTTTATTTCCTCATTATCCTACTCTGATTTTGATTTGTAATAAATTGAACTAATTTCCCCAAGTCTGTTTTGCCCATGGCACTTATTAGTGAGTGATCTCCTTATATCAACCCACAAGCCTTTTGCTATATTTTTTCTCCTCCGTCCAGATGAGGAGAGGAATAATAAAGCAGCTTTGGTGGACACCTGGCATCCAGCCAGGGTCAACCCACCACAGTAGAATACAATTTTGCCAAGCTCTTTCTTTGAAGTTAGGGAGAATTTCATTGAGTTGTGTTCATGCTGACTAAGCTTTCCCCACTTGATGTAACTATGTCATCTGTGCAGCAAAGTGCTCAACAATTGTCTCCATTATAACATCAAAAAGAGAGTAAGCTTAAAGAAGATTCAAATATATGCAGGCTACAGAAAAAGAGGTCTTAACATCATCTGATTTTGGGCTGCAGAAGATTCAGGAAAGAGTTTTGGCTGTCTTCTACTGTTCAACTCTTTCCTTTCCTCTGGTAGAGTTGCAGATTGCCCTCTCTCTTTCCATCCAGTGTGAAAAGTGATGTGGTAGAAAAGAACTCTTTCCACCACTTGACAATAGCAACAGTGTGTCCTATGCTCATGCATTTCTTAAAATTCGTCTTTGCTAAAGCAATATATATACATATACATATACACAGATAGTTTTGCAATTATTCACCAGTTTCCACTTTGAAAGTCTAGGAAATAGGATCCATAAATCTCCGTTCCACAAGATAGAGTCCTCACCATTCTCTTCAACAGACACTGTTTTTTCAGTATTCAGCTGTTAAGTCAGTGGACAATATCAGCTTCACAGTGAAAATACTATTAATGACTTGTTTTACAATCATAAAGGGAAGCAGTCTTCCTGCAGCCAGTCTAGTAGATTTTTGAAAAGGACATTATATTGACCTATATTCTATATTAATTTACATATATTAAGTGTATACCAAATAGCGGCAGAAATAGTGAGGAAATTTCATCCAAAATTTAGTGCATAATTCATGCTCATTCCATCTTATGCAAACTAAACCTCTACATTAAATATTCCTTGAGTATAACAGGAGGACACTAGGGATAATTTAGAAAGATTAACTTTTGTTTAGTTGGGCCTTCCACTACAATAAGAGGAGAGGGAGAAAAGAGTCTTGCAGGAGGAAGTTTGGTACACCTTAAAATACTCTGCTGACTTGTCATGTTTGAAGTGAGGTGTAGTGACCTCACAAGGCAAAAGATACTCTTTTGGGAATACTTTTAAGAACTTATTTGGTGGAAAACTGAGCAACCAACCAGCAATAAAAAAGCAAAAGCCTTTGAACTAATACAGATTAATTTATTAGAAAGCTACTAACAGTCAACTACATGCTTAGGAGAGAAGGGTAATCCCTCTGTAGTTTTACAGATTTTTAGACTGTTGAAAAAAACAGTGTGAACTGGATGGTGAACTGGAAACTCTGTATTACTTTTCTGATGACACCATTTAATAATTGAAATGAATGAGTTTATCTTAAAAGGATAGCTACCCTAAATTACAACTCATACTCACTGGTGACTCCTGGTGACACAACCTAGCATTTGCTGTCAAGTCAAAAAAGTAAAAATTGTCAACAAACAAACCTTGAACTATCAGAGACACCTGTGGAGGGAGTTACATCCAGGCTGGAGCTATTCCTATTTTCCACACAACTCATCAATCTCTTTCTCCTTGACAAAACATTTAACCTGTGTTTTTTCACAATAGGTTCTAAAATAGGCAATTAGACAACATATTTTCCTCAGGTTGATTCATTATGTACTAAGACACAATTGACCTTCAAGGCACGAGAAATACCAAAACCCAGCAACTGTTATTAAGTTGCTAAAATGCTGGAATGAACTCAGATGCCAGAAAGGATGCTTTCAAACAGCTATCTTATCTCCGTAAGTAGATGACTGTGTTACTTCCCTCCTACAGTCTGTGAACTGAAAGCAGCTATTTCACGTTGTAACAAAGCTAAACTGGACTTCAGGGTCAGCTTAAGACCCACTTTTGTTTCTTTTGCCTTTGAGGTGAGAACTAGACTTCTGGCATTCTATTGAAAGGTTTTTAATTGCATGCATAATGAAAGATATGAGGTAGAGTGAATTGTTCATTTTTTCACCTTTTTTTCACCCTTTTCACTATTTTTAACTGTTACGTGAACATCAGAAAGACACAAATACTGGTCTCTGTAAGGAATAACAACTGGAAGAAGGAGTCCGTTTAGACACATGCATTACAGTTAGTCCTTTTAATAGAATATCAGTTTGGGGGAATATAATTTTATGTTATTTTCCAGGCAATATTTGTTAGGCACCAGTAAATGGTAGGTACACAGCTGCTAGCTTTAGTCTCCAGCCGCTCCCTACCTCTTCCCTCTCCCTGTGAATGAAGTGCAGCTGATGGTTTGTTTTACTCTTCAGACCCTTTGCTTGAGGGATGCAGGTGTAGAAGTTGAGTTTGTCACTCCATTTACCTGTGGGGTATTTCTTACTAGTGTTGTATCTTAGGACATCTTGTCTCTCTGCTTTCCCTGATGGTGTATTACGTGTTGAAAAGAAATCATTAAACTGTTTGTTGCCAAGTAATAGCAGACCCTTTTTTTCCCACTTCCTCTATAATATCCTATTATTTTTTAATATGTGGGAGGGGAATGTGAGATTGTCCTGAACAAAGTGACCATATCAAATGATTGTTTTCCTCTTCAAATTATTTTATTTTCCTTGTATTTCATATAGGCAAATATGTGATTAATTGAATTCATTTGAAAAATAACTTCTTTATAGGTCCTCTATAATACTACCTGAATTTCAATGTATTTGAGAACTTAGATTTTTTATATTTATATAAGTGTGTTATTGTACATTCATACCTCTGCGAGTATGTAACTTATAGAAATCTCATAGAAGCCCTTTGAAGAAAATAGTTCTGCATTTTGACATAATCATTATAAAATGTCACTCTTACTGCGTCTCATTACTATGGACATACCTTGCATGATTTATTGCGCTCATCCAGAGGAAATAAAACATTATCTGTCTCAGAAACTCTATTCCATATAATTTCAGTCATTTATAATAAAATTTAAACCAGATAATTGTATTGTATCTGCTATCTTATGTGAAGTTATCAAGCCAGGCAAACTTTCTGATCTGACATTATAAATTAAATTACATTTCATTTATATGGATTATCATATATCTGAGAAAACATATCCTCAGAGAGGTTAAAGAAAAAATTGAAATTTTTTGTGATCCCAGTTAATAATTCTGAACTTTCTTCATACATCTACATATTGAATGAGCAGATATATTTTGCAAGATAGGGAATGACCTACAATGAATAGCTAAGAACGAGCTTCTTCATAAGCCTGTTTCTATAGTCTGTTGTTCTGGTCAAAAGATACTATTCAAAACTATACTGCAAGCCAAGGATCACGCTGAGATTCTTTTTGTTTTATGTGCCTGTTTTTATTATCTGTCAAAGAAAGAAACATCCTGTTTCTTATTCATATACCCAGAGATACAACAAAGAAGTGACAGCACCAAAATGAGGTGCACAGACACTTAAACTGAGTAAGTGCTTTAAGCAGATATGTTCCTGGATTTAGGGTTTGATTTCAGTATAAACAAATTTTAATCATAAAACTAAGGGGACAATAAGTATTATGAGTTTAGAAAGCTGTATTTTGAATGGCTAGTTTCCTTCAAAATCAGAGACCTGCCAGATGATAAAAGTATGCATCTTTTTTCAAAGAAAACCATGTAATATCAGCTATTATATCTATAAATAGAATATTTGTCAAATATTTTAAAAATTACCTACTTTTTTATTTCAAAGTAGACAAAAAAGGGAGTCTCCATCTGTACAGATTCTAGACATGTTATTTATGCTTATATTACCATTTATTAACATAGAGCTACTCTTAGATTCTGTGACTCCTTTCAGTGCATTGACAGTCTAAAACCATCAGTTCAGATATTCTGTTACATATGGGAAGGAATAGGAGTGTTAAAATGTATTACATAATATTTTAATTAATACTTTGGGGTTTTGGATGTAATAAAATATCTGTGTTCTGGTTTTGTGTATATCCTTTTTTATGAATTCTCTGTTTGAAGGCATAGTAAAGTGTTTTTATTTTCACACCAGGAGCTGCACAGTTAAAGCTTCAACTGGCTATGATAGACCTTTTGGCAGACTTGGGCAGGATGTGAACAACATGTTATGAATTGTTGTTTGTAGGTGAAAAACAGTAAGTTTCAACAATGCACAAAATGTGGTGATGCTATCTAGTAAGTGGCCTGAGGAAAGACTGGATATAAGCAGCACCATCTCTTTTGAGCCAAAAAGTAATCATTTTATACCAAATGGAGTCTTTATTTAGGCAGAAGATCCATAAGCTCCAAAGGAATTGATTTCGACATAAGGTGTGTAGTTGAAGTAGTTATTTCCAGTTGTACCTATTGCTTTGCAGCTGCATTTCATTGCAAACTCAGTCTAGAAAATTCAGAAGTCTAATTATCAGATTTCCAGGAGAACCCTGATAGACATCTGCATGATACAAGATTAAAGTGCAACTTTCAGTCATAAGATAGTTGGAGAGGCTTTCATAAGTCCATTAAGTAAAAGCTTCTCCTAGGAACGAGTGCTAAATGTACCCCTACAATGAAAATCTACAATGAACCCAAGTTGATGTCAAGATTAAACTGAACTTCATGTGAATTAGAGTATTATGCAAAATATAGAAAGAAACTGTATATCCAAGAGGGATTAGTTTTGTTTTCCTTTTGTTGTTATTGTTGTTTTGTTTTGCTTTTTCTCAATAAAAAAACTTGTTTTAAAGCTGGCATAAGAACTTTTATTGTCATAACTCCCATGCGGAACAAATAATCTATGGAAAACTCATTCAAATGCTAGTCTAGTTTCTTTTAGGCCAACTGTTGGCACAGCTACAAAACAGCAGTGGTGGTACTCACTCAAAACCACAGTCTTTCATTAAGCAGGCACCATACTATTGTGATAATATTGCCTTTTGAACAGAAAAATTTGGATTCATGACCCTGGGAGCAATACTGGAGCTGGTCAAAATGCAGTTCACTTCTTGGCACTCCGCTCCTTTACTCCTTTTGAAGCTGTGGTACTACCCTGTCATGTATGTCCTTACTTTATAGCTGTTTGACATAGGGGCCCGCAGAGCAGACATCATGCTAGCTAGTAATTCAACACTTTCAGCATGCAGATCTGTTCCTGAGGTGAGAGTACCAACTTCAAACTGCTCATAGAGATAGCAGATCATAGACGAATCCGAGTCCATTTGCTGATAATAAGAATCATGCAACAACCAAGAAACTCTTGCTGTGAGGACAGTCATACTCCTGATCTTCTGAGAAGTGACCACTTTTTTTTTCGCTGAATAGTCATAAGATCATTACACAAATTTGTATTCTTTTCACAGTCATGAAAAGATAATGTGGAAAAAACTCTTTTGTGAGTTTTTTTCTTTTCTACTGTTGTAGGTTTTCTGTAATTTCCAGACTCAGGAAGACTTTGGAAGGCAGGCATCATTTCCCCTTGGAAAAGTGAGAGGTAGGCAGGTTATCTATTCCCCGCACCATCAGGTGTACAGATAGAATAATTCTGTATGTTAAGGATGGTGTAGCCAAGCACTCACATAGCCACTTGCTCACTCTCCCTACCCAAAGGAGAAAACAAGCAAAAAAGCAAGAAAACTCATGGATCAAGAAAAAGACATTTTAATAGGTGAAGGAAAGAGGAAAAGGAAGTGAAACAAAGGAAATCACCATGTCTCACAGGCAGACAGATTATCAGCCACTCTCTGAACACTTCCTATGTTGGAAGCCGACCCACTACTCCACCTGCCTTCTTCCTCCACCTGTTTTGTTGCTAAGCATGACATTATATGGCATGGAATATCTCTTTGGCCAGTTTGAGTCAACTGTCCCCTCTGTGTCCCCTGTCAATGTCTTGTCTACTCCCAGCCTACATACTAGGAGGACAGAGCAGGAAAAAGAAAAAGCCCTGACGCTGTGCAAGCACAGTTCAGCGACAGCAAAAACATCAATCTGTTATTAACAGTGTTTTACTCACAAATGCACAACTCAGTACCATGTGGGATACTATGAAGAAAGTTAACTCCATGCCAGCTTATACTGAGGACAAGGATGCAGTTTCCCGTTATGTTGACATCATCTGATCTGTCTGACTACACTAAAGGACCATATCTCATGCTCCTGTCTTTTGTTTTCCCAAGCTTAATGACATTTATTCCCAAGCTCTTCTTCATATCAGATCTTCTGGCTGTATGAACTTGATCAGGGTGAGTGTGTGTGAGGGTGAATATACATTTGGGTTCTTTTCCTTTAGATTGGTTAGGTGAATTGCATGGGAGACACAGGAAAAAATAAAATCACAACTTTCATTAACAGTTGACAACGGTATTGGACAGAGTGTGATGTGAAACCACATGTTTTGTTGCCCTTTTTTACTTAGCAGTAAGACTATATGGCTGAAAAGAAGTGGGGTTTGTTTAGGAAGGCTATGGGGAGCAAGAGAAGAAGGTGAGGAAAAATACTCAAATAGTCAGAACTATAAGGCAGCTAAAACCAAAAACATAAAACTGAGTGATCAAAAGTATTTTATTCCTAGGAAACTGCTGAAAAGGCATTGATTTGCAGTTTCTAAACAACCTGTCTTGGGTGGTGTGCAGAGCTATGCAGATGTATACTGTAAGGAACTCCTGGTTTTGTAAAAAATATTTGGAATAAAATTACTTTTATTCTGAAATTATTAATGTTTCAGATCCTGTACATAGAGAAACCCACTGGTTGATTCTTCTTTACAGGAAATTATAGAACAAGCTTTTTCTGTTCACCATATTGACTTGAATACATGACAGAGGGTCTGATGGTGGTATTTTTTTCATTTTTTTCAGAAATGAATGAAATCCTGTTCACCTTCTCTGACAAAGTCTGGTCCACTTAACTGCCTTAATAATATTACTTACTGACTTAAATGGGCTGATGAAACTGCTGTAATTTAGGTTAGCACTGAGGTTAAATGAAAGCCTTTCTCTCTAGTCCTTTGCAGTACCCTTGGTTTTGCTGTAGAAACAGTTGCTTTGGGCTGAGGGCTGACTACATCTCACCATGCCCAGCTGAGAGAGCCTGCAGACTTCATCATTTTATACTGAATGTACCAACAGGGCCCAGGAGCTACCTAAGATTTTAGTGTATCACAGCAGGGCTTTTAAATGGATGATGATTCCCAAGCGCAGAAAACCCTCCACCATTTTGATTTCTGACCTTGTAAACTGGGGCCTTTGTATTCATACCAGTTTTTGTTTCTCCACAAAACACTGGTGTTTGACAGAAGCAATAATGAATTCTGTTAAGAAAGTTGAAATTCATTGTCTATTGTAGCTACTTGTATACAAGCAAACCAGTTACATATTTTTTGTGTTAGGCACTTCATGTTAGTTCTTACCAGAACTGGAACTTTGATGTTTTAGCCTTTATGGTTTTCGTGTGTTTTGGAGGGTGGGGGTTTTTTAACCTATTTATTTTTCTATCCACTTATTTTCATCTCTATCTTTTCCATTTGTTCATTTTCAATTATTAATTCAAGTTTTCTTCTACAATGCCTTTGATCCTCCCATTACGCACAGTGAAGGCTTTGTAGGATTGCTCGATAGCATGAATGTAAGAACTAACACAGGTTTGTTTTGAGGTAGTGTTTTTCTTACTCCTGTGTTTGTTATTGGTTTGGCTCCTTTTTAAGAACATAAATAAACAACAAATCTAATAACAGTCCTTTCAATACCAGCAGAACATTTGTTAAAATCTAACACTATTCATCACAGAGGCATATCTGGTAACTTTTAAACTGAACACTGACAACACTTGTCATCAGATTAAACACAATATGTGGTGAGTTTTCACTAGAATTTTACGTTGTGTATCATACATTTATGACTTTTATTTAAAAAAAGTTTGAGGATGATTCTGGGGAAAGGTAAAAGCATTCTGGTGATGGAAACAGTAAGGAGATTTAAGTTTTACATTCAAGAGGGAGATGACAGTAGGATGTTACTGACATTTTGTCTGTAGGACTGGAATGTGGCAACCACACTTTATAGGATAATATAAATTCTATGCAAATGTCAGTGACTGTCTGTGGTGAACGGAGATTTATGTCTCACTGAGGCAGTGAACTCCTTTCCCAGTAACGCTTTGCGGCTCCCATGAGCCTTTGCATAGACCTTTGCCCCCCCCAAGGATCCCGGGATTGTCAAAAATGCTGGATTCTTCTAGAAAACAAGATAAGAAGTCTATAAAAGGGGAGAGAAGCCACACCTCCCTCTCTCTCTC
>JAVSBS010005437.1:0-21687 GCA_033124195.1 Coracias cyanogaster
CTCCCATTCAAGACCAGACATATACAGTACCAGTGATTCCCAATCAGGGGTTCCTAAGCCGGTTCCGAAGGACACTTGGAAAGATTTTGACTTAGATTTGTTGAATATTTAAAACAAGATATACAATGCCTTTCTGAACTGACATCAGGTTCTTAATAAGAGTGCTCTGGGATTTCTCCCTTATCTGGCAGTCCTCTGTCCTTTCAGTTGCATAAAGTAATGGAATTTGTAGTCTCATAAACGCATTAGCGTTGGGCAATGTGATGAACAGACTTGTATAGTTGTACAACACTGCACATGAGTATCATCATATTTTACTGCCTTGCAAGAAGGAAGCCACCGCTACAATCATGTGCTCATCTCTGTACACAAGACACCCATTACTCCTAAGGGTGTGAATACAAAGTTTACCAAACAGACATGTACGAAAACAACTGTTAACTACCGCAATTAAAAAACAACATCACCAACAAACCCCAAATGTGATAAAAACTTACTGTATCTTGCAATGAATTTCTAGAACATAGCCAAGATAAACTCACCCCTTCCTAGACAAACCTTATTAAGGTCTTGGGAACGAGACTCCTGGGCTTACCGTATTCCAAGTTCTGTCATAGAATGGTTTGGGTTGGAAAGGACCTTAAAGATCATCTAGTTCCAAAGCCCCTGCCATGGACAAGATCACCTTCCACTAGAGCAGGTTGCTCAGAGCCCCATCCAACCTGACCTTGAACACTTCCAGGAATGGGGCATCCACAACAGTCTAGGCAACCTGTTCCTGTGTCTCACCACTCTCATTCACCACCTTCACTTCTGTTTCTGCCTGATTCTACAAATCATGAAATCATCTAAGCCTTGTTTCTCCTTTGGCATGTATTTTGCGCCATTACTTAAGCTTGCAGAAACCAAAGAGGATATGCTAAAACTTCACAGTTTTCTTACACTGCTTAATATGTGTATGTCCAAAGTGTCATAATTTAGAAATCTAGAACATAGCCAAAAATTTGAAAACATCTGAGCGTACAGAAAACAATCAGGTATTTACTATCATTGGATAAGGAGTATTTTATAACTCTATTAACAGACACAAGCCAAAACACTGTCAAGTAGAGATGGATGAAGTGGAACAGATATAGCAATATACAGGTTGCTGATACTGCTGCTGATTAAACTCACAGGATTATTTGCATTGCAGCATTTTCTTGCTGTTTCTTCCTTCCCCTTCTCTAGACCACCGCTCACTGCACGTGAACATGCAGACATTGCATGGACTCCACTGCACCCTGGTTCCAGATTAGCCAGGAATCTTGAATCGATCTGGACTCATACAGGAGCCATGCCTTTTCTTCCAGCTTAGGTTTGGATTTTCAGAGGAATCTAAACAGAGTTTGCTTTGTACCTCCCACAGAGATAAACAGCTTGCATAGTACAGTATTTTTGTTTCAGCATGCAACTAAAACAGAGTTAGTCCTCATATGCTCTACATCCATTGGCACATTCCCCTCCTCGTTGCCATTTTTTGGGTAGTACTCATATAGAGAGGGTCACAGCCAGCTCCTCACCAGATTTCCATACCAGTTATACAGGATTCCTCATACAGAGATGACATAAGGATAGCACTTAAGCATTTGCTCCAGTCTTGAAATTACATCTTGAAATTACATCTAAACTCTTCTGGAAGGCTCCAAGTTTCTTAGGATCTCACTTGTTTGGACTGGGAGCCAAGGAGTAAGCTTTCCCTTAAGGAACATGCAACACAAACACTCAGGGGCATGTTAGCACATGAGAACCAGCAAGCAAAACAATTTCATGGAGCCACTGTTTACATTCCTAAACTTGGTTTAGCTTACACAAATATCACAAAGAAGGAGAAGCAGTAACACTGAAATGCTTCTCCAGAATGCTCCACCTGAAGTAAGACAGGAAAAGAATGAAGACTAATGTAAAAATCAAAGGTATATGGATTATTTCCATTGCTCAGGGAGGTTAGGGAACTAATTCAGTCTCCTAATTCCCCACAGTGTAGTGGTTAATTAGAAGAAAGCAACTTGCATGTGTTTTACCACCTCTCTGAAACACTTAGGCAGTGGAAAATGGCTAGGAGCCTGGGAGGTCTTCATATGTCTCTTAAACTGGCAAGATCTATTCAAGGATCTGGTCGTCTGGTGTTTTGCAGGCAGGTGTGAACTTGCTCTGCAAGCCCACCTTGCCTTGCACACCCTAAGTCAGGTGAGAAAGTGACATGGAGCCTTAACTACCAGTGCCAAATCAGGTAAATACATTCCTCCTCTCATCAGGACACAAGGGCACCATGTGAGTATTGCTTTCCTATTGTCGTATAATCATGAGCAAATTAAGAACACCAGCACATTCACTCTCATCTGCCTGCAAAACATCACACAGGCCTCCTTGAAGGAACCTTGTACTTCCTTACACTAGACACGGTACCACAGCCACTCCTCTGAAAGCAGTTCAGACCTCTGTTGGGCTTCCAACCCTGTCCATCATAGGAATAAGACCTACATTGTTTTGGGGTTTTTTTTGTTGTTGTTTCTAATCAGTCTTCCAATTTTGCTCAGACTCCTTCAGCATCTCTCTTCCTTTCATATAGGTCCAGTTTTGGCTACAGTACATATGGTAGCACAGAGGCTCAACGCTCCTCAAGGCCCCAAAAGAGTATCCAATGCCACAGTTAACAAGATATTTGCATCCTTAGATTTGAGCTAATGGTGCTCGCGTGCAGCTAAGGAGCATCCTGGCGGTAGCTCTCCCTGAAAACCATATTAGGTCAACTGAACCCTCTGACACAATGTACTAATAATTGATGAAGAAGAGCAAGCTCTGGTAGAACAGGAAGACTGAGAGACATGGGAACTCCCACCAGTGCTGCTTCACTGTGTCATTCTACATACACACAAAAAATAAAGAGGTATTAAAGCCAAAGACTAATTCTGTGTGTATGGCAGAGTGGTTCCCTCCCACCTTCAAAGGCTCCCACTAGCAAGAGAAAAGTAGGGAGTCCCAGCAAGTGTAGATGCCAAAATCACTGCTCCCAAACATTTTGCTGGACATAGGACTGTGAGCTTTTTCTGGTGACTTTAAGCAGTAGAAAGAACACTTTCTGTGAACACAACAAATGGAACAACCTAGAAATTTTTCTGATTTTGACCAGAAATCTCATTGATAGTAAACTTGATTTGAAAACAGGGAAGTAGTGTGTACGTGATCTAATATATGCAGCAGCCAACAGTTTGGTTCTCCATGATCTTGCAGCTTGCACATCAATTACACATGCATGAAATGGTCAAAAACCAGTTAAGAAATTATCTTCTTTTTTTTTTTTTCGCCCTACAGTGAGCCCCTTGGAAAAAAATAAGGTTTTATTCTGGGCACAGTTGTTCCAGTCTGTTCCAGAGCCTGACCAGAAGTTTCCTGAGTCTCAGATTTGATGGCTCTTCAGGACAGAAGCCTCAGGAATTTAGAGAGTTCAACTTCTCTTCTGCTTACTACCAATGTAAAATTTATTTTCCCCTCCCTAGTACTAACCCAGTCATGCTACTTCCTCAGTCATGTTTCTACATACTCCCACTCTCAAGCCTTGAGAAATTTGAAAAAAAATATAAATATACATATAGGAACATAATATGTATGCACATAACAGCAATTCAGCTGACTGACTGGAGGTAAAAATCAGTTATTTTAGGTATGCAATCAAAGCATTGATTTTTGGCATCTTCCAAATAATTTTTTTTTAAATCTTTCCCATTCAATCCCAAAAAAAAAAAAAAAAAAAAAGAAGCTGGGTTCTTTGTCCAGGAACCTTCAGATTTCACAAAGGTATTTAAGCTTAACATTTAAAAGTTAATTCTTCCTCGACAAAGTTGAGAACTTCCATTAAATCAAAAATTATTATTAGCATTCTGTAACCCTTTGTAAACGGGCTCATTGTTCAAATCATCTGACCTCTGCAGCAATTGACCTTAACATTGCTCAAAAGCTCGACAGTCAATTATCTTCTGATCTGCCTTCAATGGGCCTTGTGGCTGGAATAACCAATCCATCATCTGGAAGGTAAGTATAATAGTGTCTCACGGGCATTTCTTCACTACTTATGCCATAAACACACTGCTGTAGAATAAATCGAGAAACTCGCTCTCAATCCCACTGAAGCGTACGTAAAAAGCAACGATACACCAAGAAGCTATTCTCCCTCGCAAATATCTCTGGACACACAAGGAGAATCCCAATGAAAAACACCTAATGGGTCAAACACAACATCCTCTAATTCTTGGCAATACCACTAGGCCCACACACAGTACTGGACTGTGCCTCCACCAAATATCACAACTCCATTAAGTCTGTAGAACATGGATTTTTGGGGTGCTGCAGAAAGATGCAATTATCTTTTTCCCCTCACACTTTTCCTTCCAGTCAATCTGATCCTACTGGGGGCCTGGGGCCTCTGGCTTGCAAAGCATGATCCCCCTTCCCTACACACCACCGTGACCCTCACATTCCCTGTGGATGAGATCTCTCTTCCATCCCTCTGCCTGGACGAGCAAGGAAAGCCCCCAGCACAGCAGCACTGCTTTCACCCAGGGGAAACACGCACATGGCTGGATGAATATCGTGGTTACTGGAATACTGCTGGTGCCGGAGATCCTCCCACTCTTTGCTGCCCTGGTCATTTGCTATTGCAATACTGTGATGGCCTTAATACATCACCCTTCCCCAGCGCCGATTCAAAGCTAAAAGTGCTATTTACCATTAAACCTAGAACAGTGAGGAGTTTCTTTTTCTGCAAATAAAAAAATCTTCTGCACTCAAAATTTTGAACTTAGGACTTAAAGGGTGATATAACTTCTACTATCACAGACTATACCATATTAAAACAACAGAAATACTGATTTATTGTTAATAAAATAAACCTCAGCTGTGCTCAACCTTGCTCACACCACAGAAACTAATACTATCCCTAGCACACGCTTTTCTTCAGTAGAGACTATGCATCTTTACAGCACAGGCTTTCATAAACAAGGCTCTGTAGAAATATAAAACCCATCGCAGCCTTTATCCAGGCCTCTTGTAGGGGAAAATACAGACAGTATCTTGGGAGCTGGAAAGCAGCAAGGAAGAATAAAAACCTAGGTTTCTTGAAAAGACAGACAAGAAAGCATGGAGAAGGAAGCTGGAGAAGACCAGCAGGCCAAGAAGCAGCAAAGCACATTGCACTGATACTAGGCGGGGTGGTAAATCCTGCACTGCAATTAACTCCTCAGTGATTCCTTAGCCCAACTGAGTTTTAGGGATGCCCTACAAGCAGCCCTCTATTAGCCAGTACAAACCGCTGCAACCCTCACTCCAAGGCTCACTTTGAGTTATTCACATTTGAGTGTCTCCAGGAGCTAGAGCAGCTCACACACATGCTGAGTACTGTACCCACACAGGGCGGCTCACAAACGATGCCAAGACCTGAAATCTCAGGTATATGAAAATAGTAATTGCTAAGCAAAGGTGGTTCCTGATGGTCAGAAAAACAGGATAGCTTTTTGGCTGCCCAGAGAGATGGTGGAGTCTCCATCTGTAGAGACATTCAGAACTTGCCTGGATGCTGTCCTGTGCAACCTGCTTTAAGCAAACCTGCTCTGGCAGGGGGGTTGGACTAGATGATCTCCAGAGGTCCCACCCAACCCCTACCATTCTGTGATGAGATGAAAAGAAAGATTATTGTAGTGAGATGAAAGCAGTTGAAATTCATAAAACAGTTAAGCTAGAGGTGAACTGCCTTGGTGTTTCATGGTACCTCCTTTTCTGACATTTAAAAACACACTTAAGATTATCTTGAATGTCAAAATCAAACATATACCAAGGACAATCATAGTAGGACTCATCAGCAGTTTGTCTGTTATTACTCAACTTATTAACCACGTGCAACAGAACAACTATGACTACTGGCTATAAAAGAAACCATAGCTTTTTGATCCTCAAAGGACCAGCCATCTCATTTTTTTAGGTCTGCCTGGCCTACATAAAAGTCTGGAATTTCAGCACAAGCCACAGCCTCTTAGGTGTTCTCTGGCATGGGGACAGAACTCAGTAGACTTGGTACAGCTGCTCGTTAGCTGTGGTGCTTTTCAGCAGCGTGGAACAGTTAAGAATTGAGTCTACAAGACTATGATCCACTACCTGCTTGTTCTTTCATGTGTAAGAGTGCTGACCTGTCTTTTAACTTCTTTTACTTGTCAGGGTTGATATCCATACCTGATGATGATATTTTACAGTTCTATGGATTCTCAACTCCAAGGAGCGTGCACCCCTTGGTGGCATTAAATTTAGCAAAATTCTCTACCGGTCAGAGTAAATATTATGCTTCTTGCAGAAGCTGAAGTACCACTTGTCCTGGACCTCAAGTCAGGCAATGCCAGTAAGGAACATGCAAATTATGAAAGAGCCCATCAGCTACTCCAGGGAAATACTGATGGCTTTTAGCACCTGCACACAGCAAACCCAAAGCGAAATGGCCACTTTAGTGTGGGTGCGAACAGCAGTCTGTAACAGGGATAAAACTCTGAAAATGTGCTGTATATATTTATTATAATGAGTGATCAACTGTAAGATGTGGGAAGAGTGCATCTTCATTAAGCTAAGCTCTGTTTCCAGCTGGAGACACAGCAAGCAGGTTTAGATAATAGAAATGAGATCTGAGAAACAGTATAAAGTAGGATTACCTTACTTAATGCTTAGGTAGCCTCTGTCTGCCAATTAGCTAGCTCCCACTTCATCTTGGCCATTTCTTCCACTACTAGAAGCTCCCAGAGGAAGTAATTTTGTAAGAGAGAGCATCGGAAGGGAGAGTATCAGATAGCCCACTCCAGCAAGCGTACATAATTTTCAGGATCCTGGAAGACAGCGCTGTGGAAAAGCTTTGAAGCTTATATGAAGCCCAGCCACAGGGGAGGAGGCAACACTGGTTGCCACTATAAGAATTCCCTATTTCCGTTGTGACCAGGCCTATCACCTCTAGAAAATATCAGCTCCATTTTTCTATGCATTGTCCGCACACAATGAGAAACACATTCCCAGCTCCAAAAGCTCATTTTGTGCTCCAAAGAAAGCCACAGAAGATGTGTGCTGGCAGGCGGAGGACTGGGTACTGCTGCACTTTTGGAGGCACTCGCTAAGCTCACCCCATGGCTCAGCGTATGGGTATGAGTGAGGTGCTACCCATACCAGCACCAGAGGTAGGAAAGTGAAGTTTTCAGAACTCCTGGTTGGTGAAAAACTCTCAGGATATTTTTTACAAAACTAGGATGTGGAGCAGAGGCTGCCAGGTACGTCCTGCTTGGGAGAACTGCCTGGGGCTACATACTCAAATTTTACCTGTGATTTCATATGCATCGTTACACCTTGTCTTGCTGTGGCCGAGTACACCCTTCCCTTTTACTGGAAAGCAGCTGCTATATTACGACCTGCAAGCAGTTGTTTGAATGGTGATGGTGGGAGATGAATTGCTGGAAATGCGTGGGAAAGTAAAGCAAAGCCACCTGGCTGACAAAAGTAGGAAAAAAATCTGGTTTTAAAAAAACTCAAAATGAGAAGATTCTGCAACACATAGGTGATGTAGACAAAGCCTTTATCAAACTGGTAGCACATCGTGTTACTCATTCTTCATTGCTTGGTTACGATCTGAACTTCCCTCTTATCCTGTCCCTTTGGATAAAGAAAGGAAACCCATTGTGTAAGCGGTAGGTGTTGACAGGACTGGAGAAAGCAGACCCAGATGGGTTACAATTAAGTAGGAAAGTTTCTTTCATATTTTTTGTTCTTTTTTAAGAATTAAAAACTAGATTTTTCAATTCCTCACTGGAAACTAAATAGGCCTTCCAGGAGGGCTATCAAACAGCTAAAAGGTGTTTATTTGCATGTTTTTAATAGGCACAAATAAAGAATCTCTGGCAACCCATGACAGGGTGACAAATAGGCAGCCCTTGTGATTATTATTAGCCCATCTGTGAATATCCACAGTGGAGTGCTCTGAGGAAAAAAGCATGAAGCAGAAGAGAAAGAAAGTACCCTGCCATAATTTACATTCATAAACGCAGAAAATATTAACGTTTCATTGTACTGTGTAGCCTTTAGTGCCAGGGATTTTGGCTCATAATAATTTAAACAGCCAACAATATAAGATTTATGGAAATAATTTAGCATCTCAAACAAAATGTCTGGCTTACTCATCTCATATGTATGTAGAACTAACACTTGAAAAAACAAAGCAGATAACAAAAGCCACTGGTATATTTACCAGAGTTTTAAAATAATATTACTGGCTTAACTTAGGTCCCATCTACACCAACTTGCCAATCTTAGTATGAATATATTCTAAGTATACAACAGCATGCATGTAGACGCTATTTTTCCAGGCCCAGTTAGCACTAACACATACAAAGACAAACAGATGGAGATATGAGGTGAATTTGCAATGACCTCTGTGTTACCACAAACCCAGGGAACATCATATGCCAGCAAATGAGCGGAGAGTAAAGGATGTGGCTGTGCAGGTACTAAAGCTGATGCACAGGAAGGGAGGAGCTCATGAGGGAACCTGCAGGATCTTTGAGAGGGAAAGAGCTTGGCCTAGCCACTGAGATAGACAACAGTTAGTTCTTCTGGTTTGGGGAGAAAATAAAATATAGAAAAATAAAAATAAAATCTTGAAAATCTTCAGGCTGTCCTGCTCAGGAAAATGGAAGGCACACACTGGCCTGACATGAAATAATTCCTGTCATCACCTGGAAGCAAGCTTTGTCACCAATTCATTGACATAGCTTTAGATCTCATCTGAGCTCTTTCATAGCAACAGTCCTTACATTTCACCCAGCTGCCCCTTTATTAAGCCCCATCCATGTTATTTAAAATAGATTATCCAGAAAAGGCATCCAGACGTGACCTGGAGTTTTTCGCCAGGGTGGGGGGGAATTGCTGTTAAACTTTGTTTCAAACACTTCATTACCCCCTTCTCCCCTTGATAGAAAGCCAGGTGCTCCAAGCTGGGATTTGTCACTTTGCACACATGGGTTGGATTAATATCCACACCTACTGCCAGAAGGAGAAAAACAGGGCATGAAGTCTCCCAAAGTGACCCCTTGATCTCTTCCTGATCACCTAAAAGGACCAAACACTTCAATTCTCTCACACTAAAGCATGTACTTTGGCTATTAAATAACTTTGCAGGCTTTTCTTCATTATGATACAGGTCACGTGAAGGGAATGGATGACTAGATATGACCTTCAGGTGAGAGCATTCAACCAGGAAATGGGTTACTGAGGTTCTGCTTCGAAGAATATTCAATAGCTATACAGAGTGCAAAATAGCTTGTAGAGAAAAAAATTGAGAGAGACAGAGTGCTTGGCCAGCTGAGATTATCACAAAAAAGGTCTTAGAGGTCACCCGGACTTTTAAAACCCAGTATTTTCATCTTCTGCCTCCTCAGTAAAAATGAGTTGTTCACTTTTGCATAAGCACAAGTTTTTATTTATGTTCTGCATTTACTTTCAGTCCTTTCACTGTTCTTCCTTCTCTGGAACCTCATTTTTGACCTGCCTGTGTGCATATAAAAAGCTTGTATCTGCCGATCATTTGGATCCCTGCTATATTGTATGAGCTGAGGCCACACTCTTCAATAATGCATGAAGCTGCAGCACTCACTCCTGTGCTCAGAAATGCAAAAAGGATGTCTTTTAAATGGCTTGCAATGTGCCAGAGACAAATGAAAAGCAAGTTCAGTAAATATCAGCCTCTCACAGCACAAATTCACCTCCCTGTAAGGATTCAGATGCTACTAAAAAGTTACATCAAAGTCTTGCTGCTGTAAATTTAGGTTAGGCGCTATGCTCTGAATTTCAGGCAGGATTTTTTAACAGAGTCAAATGTCCTTATACATACTACAATAGCTTTTACCCAAAATTCATGTACTAAAGGTAAGGGGCTGGCTAGACAGATGTATTATGGCGAGATAAACTAGCACATGGATTTACAATGTGTTAGCCACTCCAAGATAACTGTGCACATCTGCACTCTCACCTGGCGGCACAGGAGACAATAGTGTTTCTGAGGATGCCTTGTCCATGGGACACATCAGATTCATCACACTGCTGCACTAAGACGACATCAAATACAGGCAGAGCAAGCTTCAGGATATCTAAATCCATCCACATAGAAACATCAGTTTCAGATGCAGGCTACAAGGTCTAGTGCAGATGATGATGCCTCTCCAGAACCTCGTCAGAGGAACTCGAAGGACCTGCTACTTCACCATGCCAGAATGGGATCTGTGGCTAATGTAAAGGCCTGGATCTTCAGTCCTATTGCCACTGGTTCAAGCCTCTTGGATGAACACTGTATCTCATGCAAATGGTGACATGGTGCATTCTAAACAAGAGCTGACTCCTAATAAAACATATGACGACAGCATATCTTTATAACAGAAAACTCAGATGGGCTGGGAAACATCTAGCTAAGATAAACTGTCTTTTCTGATGGGGGAATTTCCTGGGAATTTTGTTTGAAAACAACAGAAGTTGTGAGGGCCTTGGCTTCCTTAGGGTGGGCTACCAATCCCACAGAGCTGACCCAGAGTCTTAAAATAGGGATTAAGTATCTCCAGTTAACTCTACAACCAGGCCAGTTTTGCATATAAACCATTTCATTTTCCTGCGAAGAAGACTAAGTTGCAAGTAAAATCAGCCGTCCAAGTTTTTTTATTCTGAAGTTGGTAACTTTGTAATTATTGAATAGTTAATTTTGTGATAATGAGGGGGGGTCTGAACAACACAAAACTCATCCATGCCTTTTTTCCAGACATCAAAAATACTCAGAAAATAAGAATTTGCATGCAATTTTAGCAATTAATTTTCACTATGTTTGTGTAGCCCTCTACACACTGGGCATGTACCCAGCCTCAGCTCTCCTTCTAAAACGTACTTCCACAGAAGCCTGAAGCACAGAAACTCCAATGCTACCTTGAACTGTCATGGTTCCCTGAATCAAGGTCCCTGACAGAAACATTAAGACTCTCAGGGTAAGAAATCGCTGGTTGTCCTGTTGCTAAATGAGCTCAGTTCATACCCATCATAATAAAAGTAATTTGATCTAATGCAGCATTAATGCAGACACAAAAGGTACAGGAGAATCTGTTGTCATTAAGTGATTCATTGATTTGCCATTAAGGTGTTAGCATTTTAATTTATTTAAATTATTTGTTGCATGTTAAATGAGCAAAATAAATATGCACGCTATGTTTTGCTCAACTCCTACTGCTCACAGAAGCGGTGTCAGCAATACACCATGCTTGCATTTGGCTCACCACAGCGACTGCGCTAGAGTAAGAAGTCAAACTCAGCATCCAAAGTCAAGGACTGAAAAGTCAGACAACTCAGTCCACCCTGAGGTCTTCACAAATGCTCTGAGGCTTAGCTGTGCTGAGCACCATCAATAATAAAAAGCAGAAACGCTCCAAAGGATAGGACCCTGAAGGTGGAATCTCCTTTTCAATGCCATGGCTTTGCAAAATGCTGCATCCTCATCCCACAAGGGATGATGAGATGTGGCCCTATTTCTGGAGCAGACTTTATGTCTGGCTGTGCTACAATACACGTTGCTTAACAGAGCTCACCTTCCTACTGCCCGAATGTAGTTCACGCATCAGGAGTGTTAAGCTTGCTGTTTACCTTGTTCTTCATCTCATTTACAAATCTTGCAATTATTTTTCTCCAGATCTCTGATACAACAGTGTTAGGTAACAAGAAATTTATGGGTAATCCTGAGTAGAAACATTTCCTTTGTACAATAGCTTGTTACTTCAAAGTGCTTGAATTACATAATATGGCCGATGTGGCTTTACGTAGTGTTTTATCATACATATCCTATTAAATAAAATGCCTCGTACAAGTCTTAAACTGTGCTGGGTCAAGACAGTAACTTTGTGATATTGTAGAATCTACGACTAAACCTTATACTGAGTCAATTTAAGAGCAAACGCCATTTGAACCTGTTCAACCTGTATTAGCAAGGAAAGAAAAAAAAAGGAAGAAGATAGATGGGCAAACAAGGGGAAATAAAAAATTGTTTGGGGTTGAATAATGGGTATACCATGCAAAAGAGTGCCCCAGTAAGTGCGATCTCCCTGTGTAATTTATAGCCTGCTGGTGAATGCTCTCAGATGTGGTGTGAAGACGGACTGCAGCCCCCACTCAGCCTGGCTCACAGCAGGGCTCGGAAAGCCCAGGGGCATGTCACAACCCAGCTACTGTGGCAGCTTTACACTTGCCCTCCATCTCAATCCATACACAATTATTTTAGGTTAAATTCAACTGATTTAGGAGGGAGGAAGGGATGGATGGAAAGAATGCTGACATACACTCAGAGGTGTCTCAGAGGCAAAAC
Organism: Coracias cyanogaster; assembly: GCA_033124195.1. Classification (NCBI taxonomy): domain Eukaryota; kingdom Metazoa; phylum Chordata; class Aves; order Coraciiformes; family Coraciidae; genus Coracias; species Coracias cyanogaster. Next base: position 12,443 of record JAVSBS010005437.1, read on the forward strand.
TGCTATCCTGCAGCAAGCAGAGATATGAACATGGGTCTACTAGATGGATGTCTCAGCCGATACTAGGAAGAAGTGAAGCTCCTTGGCTTCACCATCTTGTGAATCTAAATAGTAGGATTCAGTGGGTCATAATTTTCAATTTTTCTTTCATTTTTCATTATTTCAATTAAACTACTTACCACAATTTTCCCTCTCCTTCCTGCCAACAATTTTCATAGTTGGGATCAGGTTTCTTGGCTAAGTAGCTAGTCTCGTCAATCACACACTCCTGCAGCAATGGCTTAGTCTAAACCAGATCACCAATCTGTTCACAGGATCTAGTCTCCCCAGCAGCAAGCCAGCATGCAATCCTGTGCTGCATTTGGTCCAGCCTCAATTTAGTCTTTTGTCTTCCTCAAGGACACTTCAATTCTTCTCTTTGTGTTTTCCCCCATCCTCCCTGTTCATCTTCCTCACCTCGTACCAGTGCAAACATGCACAGGGCTGCAGCCTGAGCGGGACCATACCCAAAGAACAGCACAATGTGTTAAGTATTTTGAGGATTTTTTTTTTTAACACCCTGCTTGCTTCATTGATTTGTCTTCTAGTTAAGTCCCCCAAACAAGTGTGCTGATACCACTGGACATGGTGAAAACTCAAACTGTCTTTGCCACTAAAGACACCACAGAGTGAAGCCTGCACCCCTAGCAGGGTTGTCAGAAGATCAGAAATGACTTTTTAATGACACCTGATTGATTCAGGGCTTTCGTTTTCTACACTCACTAAATTGCATATCTGCACTTAGCACAAAATCTAAGCAACGGTACTGGCAGGGGTAAAGGAAACAGAAGATTAACAAGGCAGATTTGCACTTGTGAATGAAGCTTCAGACAAAACAGCAATTTTTATAATGATGAACACTCGGTCTCCTCAGTTCTTTCTTAATAGGATCACAAAACAAATTTACCATGATCTATTACAAAATGATCAGGCAAAGCTTCAAAAAAGCCACACAACCAAGGCCAATTTCAACGTTGCTTTAGCAGGCAATTTCACCCAGAGATTAAAAATTCCTGGAACTGCTAAACCAATACCATGCAAAAAGTATGCTGTATTTACCAAGAGCCAATTTTGAGTTTATCACCACAGCATCTATGCAAACAAGATCACAGCCTTGAAATTTTAATAAGAATGGATTGATTTTGTCTCCCCTCTTCAAGCCCCAGATTTGACAACGGCCTTACTTCAACAAAGTGTTAATTCAATGCTGTTTTCATTTTAACTATATAAAGTCCTTTTTTTCTTTGCCATAAGAGTGATGTATTAAGAGTTATACTTGTGCAATGATACAACACTATATGAAGGACTACGTAATAAATCTTTATTTTCTCTCCCTGTAGCCATGTTCAGTTCAGTTTTTCCACAGGTTGGCCAGGATGTACCAAAAGAAAGGAGTACTATCATCTATTGTTCATAATAATATTGCAAGGCATTGTAGGAGGAGAAATGATTCTCTTACTGTCAAAGACAGAACAAGCTGTGATTTTGGCTTAGGTTCTAGAGAGATGTGGCTTTTATGAAATGATAACCCCACCCTACCTGGTAGGTGTATTCATCCCATGGAACTACTTGACTGAGTGACATTTTACAGGAATCACAGTTCTGGGCAATTTAGTCATACCAGGATTTTTCCATCACAATCAAGAAGCCAGTATCTGTTACCTGTGGAATAGAAGCTACAGAGAGACTGCTGAAAGCAGTGGTGATGACTCCATGCATGGCTGAGCTGTGGTGGACTCTGGCCATAGAAGCTACTCAGAGTGAAAGCTTGATCCGTCCATCTTCCTTAATCTTCACTTTATTTTGGATTCTATCATTCATATTTATTCAGCATTTTGGATTGCTTTATTTCCACCCTCCCTATGCAGTTACTTGGAGGAAGTTATCATGCTGCTATCAAATTGCAAATAAAGTCAGGATATTGGATCACAGCCTTTATAATCCATCAGACACTGGAATTCAGAGGAAGCTCTGTAGGACCAGCTTGAAGGATGAGGCAGAATCTGAACAGTAATAAAATTCTTCCTTGAGGTGCTGGTTGAATTTGGAGGCATATAACCAAAAACACTGCTGAGGTGTGCACTGTGCTGTGCAGGTGCACACTGAGTGCAGAACCAGGCCCACTGCGTGCCACTGAATCTAATGTCTCACATGCATTATGTAGTTTTCCTGATAGGCGTGATAAATTACATATGAATTTCTGCTTCAGATTAACAAAGTGAGACTGATCTCTCTGGAAATAAACATCTATGGAACTAAAGGAGACATGCAAGAAATAGCAATACAAGCCTTTCCTCCTCTGTAAATCCTCTTCACTTTCCTGTTTAGCTCCTACAGCACTCTGAATTAGTAAATCCCAGCACAAGAGAAGCCACAAGTCATTGTCACCATTGCTTGTGGAAGTAAAAACTGAGATTCAGTTGATAAGAAGGCTCAGATCAGTAGCAAGCAAGAGACTAAATGGAAAACCCTTGTCAGAGTAACGCATTCTCCTTGGAATTCATGGGTTGACATCCTGTCAGCATGACTTAGTCTTGGCCATCTCAAGTTGGCTATTAAAGAAAATCTCCTGGAGAACAACCACCATCTTATCCGTAACAGCAGGCCAGAGATGTATACAAGTACTTCCTGAATGGGAACAAAATGGTCGAGGCAGGGTTATGCTGGAAGTTCTGAACCAGCAAGTCATAATTCTTATTACAGCCATTACTTAAGACAGTGAGGCCATCAAATACACTCTGTGAGGGAGCTAAAACACTGTATTGGTAGAACTAAATGTTAGTCGACACGAGGATAACAGCAATGCCTGTGAAATGCAAGGGAGTAGGACCAACTCACCCACACAAGATGCAGTAATAAAGCCAGAGAAGTCATGTATTTCTCTGAATTACAGTCAGACAGCCCAGCAGATAATCTGTAATATTGTCAGTTCACAGAAAGATAGAATTTTTGGACAGATAGTTCTGTTTACTCATCAATTTCATGAGCTCATTGCTCATGCAAACCTCTCAGTTACTTTAAAAAATGAAAGCAAGCACAGGAGCGAGATACTCAGATCCTGGATAGAGGAAAATATTCAAGTGGTTTAGAAGCAGGCAGGGAGTAGAATTTTTAAAAGGCTGATTATTGCTTCAGCAAGTTTTACAGAAGCGAAAATACATCACAAATGGGACAGATCAGCCTTTTTGAAGGAAATGGATACTGGTTTTAAAAAGTGTATCAAAGACCTCTTGCAGGCAGGCAGCATTTGCCTGAGATGCAAGATATCTATCTGCAGGCACTCAGATCCCTGCAAGAAACATCTGCAGGTTTTGCTGTCACACTGAGGGGAAGAACCCTAGGCCTAAGAAGGGCCGAAGGGACTTTCTGGAAAAAGGACATGGGATATGTAGGCTGAGGTGTTGCAGGAGAACCCAAATCTCAGATCCTCTCCACTGATTTTCTGGGTGGTTAGAAACAAAGCTGGTGGGACTTTACAAAATGCCCACTGGCTTGAAAGAGTTGTTTGGGAAAGTGTCCACTCACAAAAGTTGGTTCCACAGAACCAGTATCTAAAGAGTAACATCTTGAAGGGCAGCAATACAGATACAAAAAAGAAAAGTACTTGAATGGTGAGTAGATCCCTCTTTAAGGCCAACTCCCTTGTTTCTTACCAGGTGAAAGCGTTGGATGCTGTCTTTGTGGAGTCCTACATCCTAACAAATTTTAAAAAATAAAAGTGTAGTAGATATCCTGCCCATTCCCATCCTCAGGGTGGAGGAGTGATACGGATCTTGATCTCTCTCCAGGAATGGTTTCTAGCATTGTCTCTTCCAAATCTCGCTTTGAAATGGAAACATGAACCATCAAATGTTAAAAAAAAAAAATCCTTTTCCAGTGACAGATGAGGCACTACACAAAAGAAGTGGAGACATTGAAATTTCACCTTTTTAGCATTTTATCTATCGCTCCTTCCAATGAAAAGGAACAAAGCAATCAAATATTCCCTGAAGTACTTGTAAACTCAGCATCTAACCAAGCTACCAGTGCACAAACCAAGAATGACAAGAAAAAAAAGCAAAACTTGTCTTCTTTCACTGGGGAAATAACTTATGAAGTATTAAACAAAACAGATGGTTAAAAGTAATTATACTTACATAGCCCAATGCTTTAAGGCACCTTTTTTTTCCTCTGAAAAATGGAAACTAGATTTTCAAAACAGTTGTACAACTGGTAATTTGCAACGTTGTTCTAGTGAGTCTGCAAGACCGCTTTTTTTGTAAATATATTTTTTATCTTGAGAGCATTCCATCAACAATACAAATAGGCAGGCAAAGAAAGGCAGATGAATAGAAGGTGAGACAAGGAGGGGAAGAGAAAGAGAAGGGGAGAGAGGGAAAGGGCGAGAAGAGGGGGAAAGGAGAGGAAAGAATGGGGACAGAAAGAGGGCCAAGCTAGCTAGCTTCAGTAACATCAAATAATCCCAAGGTAAGGGCTAAGCAGTAATAGCAAGTGCATATGTGGCTCAGGATACATAATATATGTTTGGAACAGAAATAGAAAGAACAAAATAGATCATATTTCAAGGAAGGAGAGAATTGGAAAATGAGGAGAGAAGAGCCAGGAAGTAATATAGTATTTTTTTCCCATTACTATAGGACCAAATCTAGAGGCTGTATATCAGTGAAGGAGGCAGTTCGAATATTACAAAATGGATATAAAATCTGTGAAATATATGCAGCATTATTCAAAATGTATTTTCAAGCAGAATAGTAAGTGCATCTCTTCTGGCTCTGGCTATAACATTAGGGTTTAAACAAAGCATGCTGGGGAGCTAACGAAAAGGAAGGAAATGGAGAAATACCCAGCAAGTTTCAAGTACTAACAGGAATGTCATCAGCAAATAAGGATAATAAAGCACAACGGGTGATGTCACAGTAAGGCTATTTGCAACTACTGTCACATCCCAGAAATGCCGAAATACGATGCTCTTCAAATTTGTTCCATATAATGACTCTAACACCCTCTCCTGCCTCCTTTCCTATACATGGTCCTCTCGTCAGCTTTCCTAAAATTTGGCTTCAGTAAAACAAACAAACAAAAAAACCCAGCAAACCCAACTAAAAATGAGAATAGAACAAGGTTTGGCCCAAATACTCTCTTCAGCTTTGAGTTCTCCCAGAGCTCCTGCCTCACCTCAAGACTTTATCCAGTTGCGCAGTAGATGCTGCCTCCTTCAAACGCAGTGTCTCTCTGGAGCGGCAGTAGTAAGGCACCTTCAGGACTCATTTAGCACTCCTTGCAGGACCAACCCCAGCTAATAAAGCTGGTCCACAAAAATATGGAGACTCATTTCTGGGGTTACAGGGGAGAATATTTTGCATGTACTATTTTCTTCCTCAACTAAGGAGTACAGTTCAGCCAACTTCTCCCTTGCTGATTAGTGCTTTATCTTTCAAGGAGCTGTTCTGAGATTAGTGTGCAATGTATTAATTTATCACCCTCACAAGAGCTGCCATCAGGCTCAGCAGGTAACCCTTCAGCAAGCAATGTTGTTAAGCACAACCGCCCCAAAAAGGAAATCAGCCAAATACAGGTGACGCATTGGGGTACGATCTGTACCTTTACTTTCTTTCAGTTATTAAGTTTTGCAAGGAGGACACATATAATCTGCATACCACTGTGTACTTCTGCCAGCCCACACCAAAATATTGAAGAAATTATTTCAAAGGAAATGTTATGGAACCACCCAGAGACAAAGCTGGATTTGATATTAAGATGTGGTGCTCCAGAAACTAGAGTTTCAGGAGGAAAATGATAACCCCACTGTGAAATCAAACAGCTTTATCTTCACACTGAAACAGTACAGTGGATATACAACCGGAGGAAAAATGTTCATTCAAAAACAATAATATTAGTTTTCTTAAAAGCTCAGATGCACTTCCTAAAGCCACATAAATTGTGATTTCTAACCTAACAAAACTGTGCTTGTCAAAATGGTACCACTGGGTTCCCCAGTTACTGCTCTTCACCAATTTCAAGCCTACATCTGTTTGTTTCCCAGATAAACTGCTGTTATCCCCTCACAAGCCCACGGACGAGCCTGAGCTCTTTCCAATCATACGTCATCGATAACAGGAGGACTTGATAGCTTGTGTTATCTACTCTGGACAGTGAGCTCCCTGAGTGACAGCCAGAGCTCACTGGTGCCAGGACCAATGCAACCACCTTCCAATTACAACTTCTGCACAAGTGCCTGGCATTACCCTCCACACACATTCACATGAGGGAAACGGGTAAAAATGAGCTTCTGGAGGGACAAGCAGGTACCTCCAACACTGGTGCTATGCCATGCGGAGAAAGACAAACTAACTGCAACTTATTTGAGCAAAGGTAGAGGTGACCTCTAGAGAATTTACAACAAAGATTAGCGAGATGTGATGTGCAGGGAGAACTGCAGCACTATTTACACAGCAGAGTTGCATTCTCAGTGACTTTGGATAAGCTACGTTGCTTAAATAGCCACTGTGTTGGCAGTGCATTTATTTAAAAACTGGTGATTTGAGGTGGGACAGCTACTGAGGGTATTAGTTATGTACTTGCTGTTCTGTTGTGCTGGGAGCACACAATCACATCTCTCACACAGAAAAAGAGGACCTACAGGAAAGGCCATGTGCATTGTGTGTTCCGAGCGAAGTGCTGCAGAACTCTGTGGTTCATTCATGCTGCTGATCCAAAAGAAAAATAATGAGCTGAAGAAATGTCTGGTTATTTGTTGACTTTTGCCATTTGCACACGTGGTGTACAAGTAACTCAGTGAGGAGTATTCTTATACATCTGGCCTAGCTACAAGTAGAAAGGAAGAAGCTAACTACTTGACAGTTTTAGCCCAGCCTGGCATTAATGAACAGCCTTAATGAGCTTTGGGTAAATATTTCAGTATTTCAGCACTCATTAGTCAACTTCCAGTCTCGGTGTGTGCAATCTGCAGTTACCACAGCGGCTGCAGGCTAATGCAGACAGATACCGTGCTGGCTTTAAAGTAGCACTTGGTATCCAACCACCACATGCTGCAAAGCTCACCTGAAGGGCAAGGTACATGACTCAGCTCTGAGCTCCACGATGCCGTGGGTAAGCTAACTGAAAGCTGTCTTTTGTAGTCCTGACTTGCTCTACAATACAATCCCTTACATAAGTCCAATTTAACAGCAGATCCATGTCCTTGCCGCGGCCTCTTCTTATGAGTATGCTGCTAAGTCTTCTAATATAGGGACTTCCCAAAACAGCAAAGTCAGGGGAATACTCTGACACCGGAAGGAAGTCTAACATTTGAAATCACAAGCATTTGCAGGGAAAGGCTGCAGCATTACCCCTAAAAGCTGGGGTATGGCAAGTGACAGGACTATGACAGTGCTTTCATTCAATCTGTGAGAGTTTCAAATTATGACCGTCAACTATATTCACTGAACAGATTATGTGTAAACACAAGCTGGATGCATTGGCATAATAAACAGCCAATCAATAACAGTGAAAGGACAGATTAATAAAAGTTGCTACTGTCAGAGGACAAATTGAGGACATCAGAAAAGATGAAATTCTATGAATACAATTGCTTCCTGTGAATAGTAACATTCAGCTCTTGTTCTGATTAGATGGAATTGGTTCAGATGAGCATCAAAAACTTCTGAATGCTTTTCTAAAACTGCTGAGGCTTGTCAAAAATGTGCTGCACCAATGCCAGAAAAAGACAACAAAGGAAAACACCAAAAACTCTCAAACCAATTCTGAAAGAATCCATGGGATTTTGCAGCCGTCCTTATCTGCCCCATTTGTGCCTTCCAAGTTCTCTTATCTGCTCTGTAAATTTGTATCACAGGGTACCTTCAAACTCTGAATAGGCTTGGACGAGTAAGCCGTGCGCTGCTTTGCCTCATGCGACTCTAAGAAAAATAGCCAGTCAGTCAGACCCAGATTCTAAACTCTTTACTGTGGGCAGAGATGATGATATATGGGATGGAAAAAACCCACAACTTGATTTTTCTAAAAGCAGCATGAGCTAGCCACGTTGGCAGTTAGAAAAAAAATCTTGTTCTGACTTGTAGTGCTGAACAAATTTGATGGATTAGTCACTCGCTGAAGAACTGCTATAGAGTACCAAATTACTGTATTGGACATTCCTCTGAACACAATGCATTACATTAAAATATATAAATGTCATCATTTAGAAGGCAGCTCTCTGGCAATGTTCTTAAAGAAACAAGACTCTCATGTGCCCAGCTGCCTCAGTATTTAGGCATACGCACACATGTGAATCACAGATTGGTAGGGGTTGGAAGGGACCTCTGGAGATCATCTAGTCCATAAATATTATCTGAGTCTTACTGGAGACATGTACTTCATCCTATTGCCCTAGCAATCTATGTACTCCCCATGAAAGCAAAAGAAGAACATGTTCATGATTATCCTCCACCTGCTCAAAATACAAAAGCAGCCCCAGGTAGGATTTGGAAAGCAATGGCAGAAGAACTATGTTTAGGAATTTAGAGATCGAAGTTATATCCATGGAGAGCTGGACATTAATAAGGGAATACTGCCTAAATGGTCAAGGTATCCCGAATGATAATCCGCTTCAACCAGGAGTCACAGAAAGGATTAACTACTTGCCACCTTATTCTTTCTGTTTTCTGTCCCCAAGGAACAAAACTGAGCTGCTGAGTGAGCTAAACAGTCACTAATGGGAGCACAATACCTGGGGAAACACTCAAAATAGCTTCTGACACTTCCAACCTCAGAATTGTTGCCAGTGGCCTAAATATTGAATCTCCCTCACTCCTGCCATAGAGGAAGAAGAAGAAGATAAGATTTCCTTCTTAAAAGGCAAAAATTCAAATTTACGCCAAACAACAAGAGATTAATACAAAACAATGTATTATACGCAGCATGCGGATGCTACACTGAAAACTATTTTTACACATCCTCTGAGGTCTGAGAGAGCTTCCATGACATGGAGTGTACAGCAGCAGAGTCAATGCTGCAGGATTAAAGCCACAACAAGGTAAGAAATATCTCAGGATCAGCCAGGGATACACCTCAGGGCTCTGGGGAGATCGCTTGAGGGCTCAGGAGCCCAAGTGGTGTTCTCTGCCCTCTCTTCAGTAGCAGGGAAGAATACTGAAAGAGGCAGGAAGACCCACCTGATTAACATGTGGCTGAGAGGCTGGTGCCAC